>ML799886.1:0-16552 GCA_009831015.1 Picea engelmannii | reverse complement strand
TTTTTTTGATTTCCTTTTCTATCAGAGGGAGTAACTTGGGATTTATCCTCCTAAGTTTCTGTCTGAATGGTTTTTGGTCTTCTTTTATTGGAATCCTATATTGTATGATGTTGGTATCATAAGCTTTCAAATCCTCATAACCCCAGGCAAAGACATCCGAATATTCTTTGAACAACTCAATGTATTTGAGTTTTTTCTCAGGGGGTAGTGATTTGGACAATTTGACCATCCTGGGTTTCACCTCCGTCCCTATATTACAATCTTCTACCTCTTGTCCATTGGCTTCAATTTTCGGTTTTTTGGCTACATCGTTAAAATCAAACAAGTCCTCTAAAGGAACTAGACCCCTAGGAAAAACATTTCTTTTCAAATGTAAAACATCGGCCTCCATATCATCATCGCCTAATTCTCCTGAATCTACGCTATTTACACTATCAATTTCAAAATCTGATCTATTTACATTTTCATCTTCGTTCTCTAAATCTATATTTGTACATTCAAAATCGTTTTTACACTGCAGAAAGTCTTCGATTTGATCATCATTACCAAACACTTGCCAGTACCTGATATTTTCGGGAACGGTTGGTCTGCATTTCACCTCCACAGTGTATGGGCGAGTTGAGCAGAAAGGAATCTTACATGTGGCTGCTGACGTAGCCAATCCGTCGGCAATAATGTTTTGTCCCCTCAACATTATCTGCAAGTCAACTTCAGTGAAACATCTAAGGGCATAAAGAACAACATTCCTATAAGCTCTAAGACGTGGGTGTTTCACAACGTACTCACCTTTGATTTTCTTAATTTTCAACTCAGAATCGTCTCTTACCATAATCTGTTTGGCACCAACTTTTTTCAAAAGCTTCAGACCGAGCATCAAGGCTTCATACTCAGCGATATTGTTAGTGCATTGGAAATTTAATTTGTAAGAGTGGTTTTCCGAATACCTGTTTCTATGATTGTGCAGCCAAACTCCTACTCCAGCTCCTTCTTTGCTTACTGCTTCGTCAAAATCCATGCTCTAGAAATCTTCTGGTATCTCTTCAATTATCATGTTTTTCTTCCTTGCTACCTCAATGGTTTCTTGGCCTTCATCCTGACTAGATGTATCTTCTTCCAGCTGAGTATCTTGTTCTCCCATGTCACCATCATTGTACAAGATAAAAGAATCCAAGTCGGAATGCGTAGAGTAAAGAGGATAGTTGTGCGGTTTTTCTTGGCTACTGACCAAGTATTTCATCAATGTTTCTCTGTACAACCTTCTTTGTTGCCCGAAAATTGGGATAGTGGCATAAGACATATCTAGATGTAGGGTACCTCTCAACTTAGCCCCCCAAGACCGGGATAGCAAAATTCCATACTTCGGAGGGATGTCTGCAACTACCACATCCATTACCATGCTCTTCGCATGAATCTGAACCAAGGTGATGCATAGGTCCTTGATCAGACCAATACATCTAACTTTACTAGAGTCAAATGAGTGTAAATCCTTGTAAGGTCTAGTGACCTCTAGTCCTAGTTTCTCCATCACCGCTTTAGGCATCAGATTGTGGGAAGCGCCCAAATATAGCATAGCGTTATGCAAGATCAGGTCATGTATGTTTAAACTGATGTAAAAAGGAGCGACATCCCCATTATCGTCTCGACCATCTACTTCAGATCCAAACAAAAGTTCAGGTTGATCATTTGTAAGGTTCACAGTATCATAATGGTTTGTTGATCCAATGGTTAAGGCCTTCGTGCCTATGTCAGGTTCAATGGTCAGTGCTTTAATCACCTGTGAATGATAAACATCTTTGTTCATCAACTCAGAAAGTGGAATGGGAATTTTTACTTTGGCTAATTCCCCTTCAAGGATAAAAGGTGTAGGGGCTCTACCTTGGCTCATCAATTCTGGTTTGTCCACCACACTCTTCTGGCCATAAGTACTTGGTGGATTAATTGGTGAAACCTCGGGCTGTGACGATCTTTTCAGAATAGTAAGGTTTTTCTTCGCGGGAACTTCGACAGTGCTCTTCTCAGGAATCTTCTCGGCAGATGACTCAGAGGCCTTCTTGGTTTCAATTACCTTCTTCGTTTCAATCGTTTTTTTTGGGGAAATCCCTTCTGTCTTTTTACTCCGCAGATTATACTGTTGGTGTACCTCCAAAATGGCATTTTCGAATGCCTATTTTTTTGCATCTTCGGCTTCTTCACTTACTTTTGTTTGATTGAGAAGAAACAGTTCTTGCTCTTCTTGGGTAAGGAAAATAGCTTCGTTATCGTGAATGCCCATGAGATTTATGTGAGTATCCTCCAATTCCTCGATCACCTCCTCCCCTTCATCAGCATAATTTTCTTGTAGGGGAGGTCTGATCTGCTGATCTGGTCCTCTTTGCTCCCTTTGATCCCTAGGATCTCTCTGTCTGATTTGAGGAGGGTTTCTCCTAAAGTTGGGGTTCCGAACCTGAGGAGCTGGTGGGTTTTCTCTTGGAGGATTTTTGTCTGACATAGTAAGTCTTTCCATCATTATTTCCATTGATATGGCCAAGGAATCCAATTTGGAATCAGAGGTTGATGTGGAAGGTTCCTCTTTAATGGTGACTCTCCTTTCTGACCTCTATCGTGCCCTTTTTTCCAACAAATTTGCCTCCACACTTATTGCACTTTTCTGCATGTCTTCCAGGGTGGTAGAGTTTCTTTCCCTTAGTTGGTATGACATGTCAGTGTCAAAACCATCAAGGAATTTTATCAATGCCAAACCCTGTGGAGGTTTGATTTCAGCAGGGATTGCATTGTATAGGTTATTGAAACGAGTGCAGTAATCTTGTACTGTCTCACCTTGATTTCTTCTAATATTTTCGTATTCTGATAAGATTTGGAGAGGGTTTTTCTTTACCTCCCATCTGTCCATAAAAATTATTTGGAATGTGATAAGGTCAAGGACTGATGCAGCACGTAGACCTTTATACCATTTTTTCACGTCACTTGTCAAACTTTGGGCAAATAATCTCATTTGAACGTCATCCTCATCTACTTCATGCAGATCAAAATAATCATTCATTTTATCAACATGTTGTTGGGCGTTTAAAGGTCCTGTCGCATCGAACTGTGGAATTCTCATTTGATAGTATTGGGGCATGGCATGAAGAGGCGCAGCCAACACCAAGGGAGCATATCGAGCTTCCATGATGTGTGGAGGAGGTGGGATAACAGACTGGATGATTGGTGAGGTAGTGACTGAAGACGAGGACAAAGAGGGACTGGATAGAACTGAGGGAGTGATTTGTGGTTTAGCAGTGGGAGACAAAACTTTAGGGGTTCAGGGTTGTAAGACAGTTGGGTCGAAAATGATTCTAGTCACAAAAGTGTCGGACCGTGTTCTAACCAGGCTTTGTTGGGAAAAGGTGTCAAAGTCAGGGTTTTGAAAGGTAATGGGTTCCCCTGAAAAGGAAAGGGACTTATGGAAGGGAGTATAACTCACTGATCCTTCAGCTATGGTCCTTTTCCTAAGCAACTTTTCTGGGTTATCTGTCACTATCGCAGGTTCTGGGTCTGGATGAGATCGAGTATAAACTTTCTTGGGAGCCAGATTTCTTTTTTGATTTTTATATATATATTTTTTAGTTTTATGAGTTAGAAAATAATATGTACAAATTTTAATCAACCTCTAAACATTACTTCCTTCTCAAATTTGAAATATTTCAGGAAAAAACTTTCTCTTAGGGAAAGAAAACGTGAAGTTATAAATTTTATATGTTTTGTCCCTAGTGGAGTCGCCACTATGTTAGCACTCTGTAAATTTCCAAGAGGTTGACAACAGAAGAAATCCACAAAATGTAACTTTATCCAACCGCTTTTGAAGCTAGGATCTAGCCCTTCCAACTTCAGAGAGGGATCTCTCTATATGATTTAGCTATGTTTCACATTTTTAAATATTAGGCTAGGTAAATAAATAGGTCGGTTTTTGTTGTCGTAGTTTTTTKTCGAGTTGGTTGAGACAGTCTACACATCCATTGGGCTATGGGGTCTGTGTTTTTAATAAAATATGAAATACAAACCAGAAATGCAAAGGGAAAACTTTCACAGGGCGAKATAATATAATCACTGGATTCTTTAATAGCRTRAATGATGAATAGCAGAAAAGATGAGAAAGATAATTTCAACAAAGAAGMAGTTAAKAATTTCTTTATTGGAAACACCAGAAGATAAAACACTTAAATCTTTCGAGTTAGAAACATGGTATACGAGATAAATCCTACAACCTTCGTTACTCTTAAAGATTAGATTTAGAAAATAGCATGGTAACAAAGCGAGAATAACATTCAACTTAGAGAGAAAAACATCACCAGTGAATACATGCAAGAATCCTGTGAAAGTGCCTCCTTTTTATTAATGGAATATCTCTTCAAAAATATTACAGTCTGATAGTGTCAGGGTGTGAAGATCAACAACCCTCAATACTTCGAAAGATGAAGTATTTATAACTCAAATTACAAAGGATCCTGTCATTAATGATCAGGATGTGCTAAATCTATTTTTAGCCTAACTAACTTAACAAATTTCCTAAATCTAGGAACTGCTTGATGATGTGGTGTAACTGCACGCTGATTTCTGGGTGGGTCGTTGATGAAGCCTTTGCACGACCTCATCTGACTGGACAAATGACTGGACTGGGACAACTCATCTACTACTCGATCAGATCACAGAGCTCCTCCCATCGGAGATGACTGGGCACATTGACTTTGATAAGTCTTCTATACACTTCGTCAATTTTTGTGTACTTGGCGAAGGTTGGCTTGGTGAGGAAAATGTATCAAATCTCATGTTGGATACTGATGTCCCACTAAAGAGCGTATAAAAATTCCTTTCTAGTGATGCTCCCTTGAATACCTACAAATTTTGAACTGTCCTTAGCCACATCGGCCAATCTCTTCTTGTAGTCTGGGAGTGTCATCAATTTATCATTGATTACATTCAGACTAGGTAGACCTCTCTTCTGTAGAGCCTCTATCTTACTGAAGAATCTTTGTACCCCTAGGTCCATGGCCTGAACATTTTCTTCTAGCTGAAGCATTAATCCTCTCTTGGTCAAAACTCTTTTGACCTCAAGGATGGTCTCTGTTCTATCTTCAATTTTCAGCTCTTCCAGTTCTTCCCTGGTCTTAGAATTGAGGAATTTGATGATCTCGTCCGCCTGTGTTGGCATGTCTCCCAATTCTACTCTGATATTCTCAATGGCCTGTTTGCTTCTCTATACCAATTCATTCTACTCAAACATGATCTGGATCATGGGTCATATCTCGTTCATGGACTTGGTGATGTCTGTCCATACACTCTCTTTAACTTCGGCTAAAGTCTTTCCTTCCACTGTTTGCTTCCAGAGTTGTTGTAGCTCCTGTTTGAGCTACTTTGTCGCATGATTTTCCTTGGAGAGGCTGGTCTGAAAGGAAGATTTGAGTTCTTGAGGGTTCTCAATATCCTTTTTTAGCCTGTTGATATCTGTCTCCTGCAGGTTCATTTTTTCCATGGACTTAGTTAGGTCGGTTGTCTTCTCCGGGGATGTCAATGGAGTTGCGAATGGGAATTTTGTCACTAATGTTGTGCTCACTCCTAAAATTGGAATAGAACTCAATGGAATGACTTCCATTGGCTTCAGTTTCTCTTTCTCTTTTAATAGTTTCTCCATCTCAGCTTCCATTTCTTTAAGCTGTGCATTCTGCTCCATGAGCATCATGAGCATTTCATCTTTCTCTCGTTCTTCCTGTGCTATCTCCTTCACCTGCAAATTCTATGTGGGTAGGAGCTTCAGTTGTTTCCTCAAGGATGTTATGTCATCATTCTTCTTCTTTATCATTTCCTCAGTTGGTTTCACATTTGAAGGATCGTAACCGATCTTGAGGACCAGCTCCTCCAAAGTCTTGATCCTATTGTCCTTTGCAAAGGACGATATCTTCTCCAACTTGAGTTGTGTTTGAACATTGTTTGGGGACACCTAACATTTGGAGGCAGAAGTGGAAGCATGCGCCAATGTATAGAAAACCATTTCCCTTGTCTTCTTGTGCAGATCCATCTGATCGGCTGGATGCACGTCCTTCATCTGGAATTTGAAGGTGGCCCTTTTATACTCAGTGATCACCTTGGGATCTGGTACCTGTGCCTAGAGGAATGTCATATGCATTCTTCCCTTCTCGATGTCGAATGCCGATAGAAACCTATGTTGCGCAGTCGATGTCTGCTTCCAGAACTGGGCGCAAGTACTGCTGGTCAGGGTCTGGTTCCTTTTCTTGATCAGCTCATATTTTTTAAAAATGCTCAACTTGGGTCCTACCTTACCTGGATGAGTGTTCAATGGAGAGTCTATGGATTTCTTCAGCAATGTTGGGGTAATGACCTTATGGAGGCTCGAACCGAAGGTTGGAATACCAACTTTGGTCACTATAGTAGATGGGGCTTCTTTTTCCCCGGTCGGGCTAGGAACTGCAACAGTCTTAGGCCTCTTGTTATGCAGCTAGAATTCTTTGGAAGATACCTCAGTGACAGGAGGAGACAAGTCTTGCCTAAGCCTCTTCTCTTTCGGGACCTATGGTGTGGTCATTTGTGACACAGTGGCCAGGGGATCTTATTGTTCTACTTCGATCAATGTGTTAGGCTCCCAAGCTATCTGATTTGCGAACTTCTCAACTTCAGGCCTGGACTCATGAACATATGGGATGTTTTTGTTCTTCACCCTCATCTCTGAGATGATCCCACATGGATCATAATTCCATGGGAAGCTCATAAAGAACTTCATTTCCCTCAGCATCCTGTCTACTTCTTCCCCAGTGCCACGATTGTTGCAGATGAAGGAACCAATCTACCCCTTGATCCTAAGTTGTTTCTTTTTCTTCAATGACACAAAATGGATATCACCGAAATTTATTATCAGCCTGATATACTCCAAAGAAAAAATTATGACAGGCAGATACTTGGGAAACTTATACGGTGCCAACTCGCACTCGTATACTCTGATTTCGGTGTAATATTGATACAAGTATCAATCCCCGGTCTTTGTGTTTTCCGAGAGATGCAGGATCCTCTGAACTTCATCGTTTATCTGAGGCTCAGGCCTGCTGCCTAGCATACTTACCACAGGGTGGTAGAATTGATCAATGAACTCCTTGAAACTGAAATCAGTGGAGTTGTGCTTGAGTAAGGAGCTCCATGTTGTCACTGCTTGAGGTCTACCATCCCCATCCATCTTCTGCATGGAGAAGCCAAATTTATCTTCCTGGAAGAAGACGAACAAGTATGCTAGTATTGATGAGTATCTGAACATGCCTTCCATGCCGAAATTCACGAACTGTTCATGAATATTGTCTGCCAAGAATGTGTTGAAGTCAAACTGGGTGGTGGGATTTTCATCGGTAGAGAAGATGGATAGAAAAATCAGAATGCATTCATCTACCCACTGATCAGAATAGTATCCTAACAAAGCACAAAGGGATGAGATGACCTAGTTTCCTTTAGTCGAGGACATGGAAGACGGATAAGGAGGATTTGTGGAGGGAAATTGAGTGGATTGGGGAAGGAAAAGCTTGAATATTTGAGCCTTTTGGGATAATATCATTTTCTGGTATAATTCTGTAAGAATTTCTAGGTTGAAGGGTGACGCAGAGTCGGCTCGGGGGATTTGCATCATCTGGTCTATGGATTTGGGCGTGATGAGGAAAATAATCTCTACGGATGAGGAGACGATGGCTCTTTTCTCGGGAATGTAGTGGGCTTGAAACTTGAGAGCGACCTCGGGAAAATGGTGAATTTGAGGAAAGAGGTAAAGGGGTAAATTGGACTCCCAGAGTCCAATTTCATCGCTCTGGTCTAGGAAGACCTCCTTGAGCCACGACTGAAGATCTGCAAAATCAAAATCTCACTTTGTATCTACGATTAATCGGTCTTTGTCGACCAGTGGGATCTTCTCAAGGTCGACAGGAGGCAGGAGAAACAAATTCTCCTCTCCTTATGCTTGTTTTGACTTTGGCGCCATTTCTGCAATAGTACCTACAAGACAAACAACGTTAGTGGGGGAGAATGACTGTGGATGAGGGAACTGACTGTAATGGAAGAGTAAACAGCGTAGAAACTCTCTAGTGCGATGAGTGGTAAATGGTGAGAAAAGGGAGAATGAGGGATAGTTTTGAGTAAACAGGTGTCCGTTGGGCGTGGGAGACAGGTCAGCTGGATAACGGATAGGTTTTCCAATAATAAATGGCCAACAAATCATTTGGGATGTGAGATGGAAGGTGATGACGACTGAGGGAATACAGACAGGTGATGTGGAAACTATCAATTGGAGGTAAAGGTCATAGTGAGTGGGCTTGCCACAAACGAATGGGGGGGAAGAACTAACAACAGTTATGGGATGTGACTATTTCAGGAAAGGTGGATGGTGACGTCTAGAGATGACTATGGTAGGTCAGATAGCAGGAGATGATGGGACTTGGGGCCATTAGATCGTTTCCATGTATAAAGGGGGCCCGCCAGAGGAAAGATACCATTCCGAACCCCCCCCTCAGTTAAAAGTAGATCAATCGGGGGGGTCCGAAAGACAATTTGAGCCCTTGATCTGAGCACTTGTTTTCTGGCCGCAGATATTTTCACGCCTTTTATCAGTGATTCCGAACCCCCCCTCCATTAAAGGCAGAACGAATGGGGGGGGGTCCGGAATCCAATGTTGACCTTAGATCTGTGTGCTCGATCCTGGGCCATCCAGATGCGCGCGGGTCTTATCAGTGATTCCCCCCCCCTGTTAAAGGTAGAATGGTCGGGGGGGTCCGGAAAGATATGTCCACCGTAGATCTGGGTGCCACGATCTGGACCATTTATATGTGCAAGGAGCATAAGTGGGGAGCGAAAAACACATGCGCCAGGGGAAAAACTTAGGATAAATGCATTTTATGGGTTTTTCCAAGGTTTTTTAAGTAGACACCACCATGGGGCTTGACCAAACGATCTTTTAAGCATCTAAAACATGGTGCAACATTAATCATCAAACTGGTTCTTATTGAAATGAAGCAACAATGCAACTAACCTATATTCTAATCTAGTTTCCTATGATAGTTAACCCAGATTAGACTGTTGGGTTAAGAATTTATTCTACCCTGGGGTTGTCTGACCAATATTAGACAGTCTGGCTAGATTTATTCACTAATCTAACCTAGACACTTTGGCTAAGATTAAACTGTTTAACCAAACTCATTCACTACCCTATCAACATAAATTTAAAAAGAACTTGTCCATGCTTGAAAGGTATGGACCAAGTTACTATTATTGCATGGGGATTTTATTGAAATTCTTTTATGCCCTCTTTTCTTTTCTTTTTTCTTTCTTTTCCTTTTTTCTTTTATTTATTTTTTTCTTTTTTTTTTCTTTCTTTTTCAAATTATTTGCAGAATGAAAAATCATTTGTCAACAAAAACACTAGAGACAGATAATATCCCAGTCACCAGTTGATCCTATAACTTAAAGGGTGATAACACAACACTACACAACAGTAGTATAATACTACACAACAACCATATAATAACGCGTAGACATAGTACAACCCAGCATAGCCCCAGTACAATACCGCATATTATAATCAGGGACCACAATATAATTCGCCATGAGGTGATCGCGCATCCTATAGAGGATCATGATGAGCCATAGGAGGTTTCATACGTGGGAGAGGACCAGTCACATGTCTCAATTGCCAGCAACCAGGACATTATGCATGGGAATTCCCACTACCACCAGCGACCTGTATGTATTGTCTCGCTCCAAACCACAGTACAGAGGAATGTTTGACACTACTCATAAAGATCTAGAAAAAAGGGAACCAAAATAACTAGAATGTTTAGTGGATTTCAGCCGAAGCAAGGGATGACAGACGAAACATCAACATAGTCACTTGAGGAGGAATGAAAAAAGAAAATGACACAGTTCGACAGGACCCAGCGTAGAATCAATGGGTAAAGAAGAACCCTGACCCCAAGAAGCAGTTCGACGCACAAAAGGAAAAGGAGATATTTACATAATCCCAACAAGAATTCCAGAAGGAGGACATAGCATTGACTACACAACAGAACAAGGAAGCTTTGGAATATGACATGCCACCATCACTGGACCATACCAACATAATACAACCTAAGGAACAAGTAAGTACTCTCAAAGACTTTTCTCAATCATGCATCAAAATGTTAGGTGATCCCTCATCTATCAAAGTATTTCAAAACTTCCTAGAGAAATGTAGCGACGAGACGGAACAGAAGCCAAAACTAAAAAATGCCAACCACCTACACACAAGAAGAAGAACAAGTAGAGAATTTGGAATCAAGGCTAACATTGGGGATTTTATCATGGGAGATATTATACTAGATCTAGGATCCGAGGTGAACGTACTACCAAAAACCACATGGAAATGCATGGGAGAACCTACACTGGGATACTCAATTGTTCAATTAAAGCTAGTGAATCAACATAGAGTCCTACCAATAGGTATACTGAAAGGATTAATCGTAGATATAGATGGCATGCACACTAAGGCAGACTTTGTAGTCATCAAAATAGTAGACGGTACAACACCTTACCCAGCTCTACTTGGACTGGATTGGGCATTCAACAACCAGGCCATAATTAACTTGAAGACCAAAAAAATGACATTTGAGTTGGAAGACTATAGGGTTATAGCTCCACTTGACCCATCAGAAGGTGAGAGGTTTTAGACGAAATCGTCCAGTTGTACAAAACAACTGCGCGCGATGCAGACTATATAAACCCAACTGCAGATGAGATACTCAGTTGGAGGAGCATTAATTCATGCACAATGTACTCAGACACTGGGTTAGAAAACTAGCAGAAAATACTATACGAAGTATCCACAAGAAGGTGTGCAAGAATAAACCACGCAGTAAGATGTCTTGGCATAAAAATCAGAGAACCACCCAGTTTTCACGGGCTAAATTATTTGGAAACTTTCTTGACACAATATGAAGATGAAGTATTAGAGAACTAGAGACTATTAGCACTATATTTAGAACTAAAGGCTACACCTGCAATATGGTGGGGTGCACACAAAGAGACTATCATATATTAGTACCAATGCAAACGATTACTGCACATAAGGTTTGACACAGAACATATATGGAACAACCGACAAAAATATGATGGACTAGGAATACTAGCAGAACACTTGGAGGCATGTAAAATACTATGGAAAATGATGCCACCAGAAGAATGGCCTCACCACTTCATTCGTACTTTAGAAGGCATACCAACGAATTGGTATATAGACCAAAAAATGCAAAAAGGAACCAAGACATGGGAACCACTCCAACAGAACTTTGCAGTCACTTTCTCATTTGAGCATGAGAACCCCAACATAGACACGGCCCTGAAACGAATAAGAGATGTCATATTCATTATAGAACCAGAAGTGGAAGTTATCACAGAGGTACAACAGTGGAATAAGAAGACAATCAAGGAACTGTTGTCATGCTACCATGTACAGGAAGAAGCACCATATGAAGATGATCCGTGCGATATTCAGATCGAAGAAGTTGAAGGAGAGATAAATGTGGAAGGACCACCCTTAGAATCAGAGGTCATATCTGTGCCAATCAATATCAAGAAGGTTAACATAGGGACCATTGAGCAGCCCAAAATGGCCAGCATTGGAGATTATTGGGACGAACAAACACTAGAAAGAATCACAAAATTGTTGCGTGAATACAATGACCTTTTTCTCATGACCTTTATAGAGATAAAAGGAATAGTTGGAGAATTAGGAGAAATGAAGATACCACTCAGATATAAGGCAAGACCCATTAAACAATGACCATATAGACTGAACCCCATCTACAAACAGAAAGTTAAAGACAAGATCAACAGGATGCTCAAGGTCAGCATCATTGAACTAGTCGAAGAATCAGAATGGATAAGACCGATGGTAGTACATGACAAGAAACAAGGAAGAGGGATCAGGATATGCATCGAATTGAGGAATTTGAATGATGCATGTTTACACGACCCATTCCCCACACCATTCATGGATGAAGTACTCACGAACGTAGGAGGACACGAAGCTTATTCATTCACCAATGGATTCTCAGGATATCATCAGATTAAGACAACACAAGAGGATAGACACAAGACCACATTTGCGATAGAATGGGGATCGTATCAATACATAGTCATGTCATTCGGATTGAAGAATGCATATGCGATATTCTCCAGAGTGGTCATCGCAACATTTAAGGAATTCATCCACCAATTTCTTGAAGTATACCTAGATGATTGGACGGTTTATAGCTTGTTAAAAAACCATGTGGAAGTTTTATGCCTGATTTTAGAATGATGCAGAAAGTGCCAGATATCATTGAATATCAATAAATGCATATTTGGAACACCATTTGGGATACTATTGGGACACATAGTATGAAAACAGGGTTTACTAGTGGATCCAGCCAAAATCATATTCATTGTTAACCTACCAATACCAAAAATAGTCTTCCAACTAAGAGAAACGTTAGGACATACGAGATATTACAGGAAATTCAACAAAGGCTACGCGTAGATTACAGTGCCTATGGAAAAACTATTAAGGAAGGATACCAAGTATCAATGGAACGACGAGTGCCAACACGGTCTGGATACCCTGAAGGAAAAGATGGTCACTACACCAATATTGGTATTTCCAGACTGGGAAAAGACATTCCATGTACATGTAGATTCATTAGCAATAACACTTGGAGCTATATTAGTGCAACCAGGAGAAGGAGACTTGGATCACCTGATAGCATTCGCAAGTAGGAAATTATCAGACTTAGAACAGAATTATAACATGACAGAAAGAGAAGGCTTAGCTATGGTTTACGCACTACAGAAATACATACATTACCTATTGGGAAAACACTTTAAGATATTCATAGATCACTCAGCCCTGAAATACCTAGTTAACAAGACAGTGTTGGGGGGGAGAATCTGTCGATGGTTACTTCTATTTAAAGAATTTGACTTCAAGGTAATAGTCAAACCAAGGAAACTGAATGCAGGGCCTGACCACCTATCGAGGGTCACAAATGGAGAGGAACCAATGAATTTGGAAGACAAATTTCCAAATGCACAACTCTTCTCAGTACAGATTGCTGAAGATTACTTCACAGAGGTCATCCAGTACTTGAGCAAAGGTACTATGTCACAATGATATACCACTGCGCAGAAGAAGAACCTTGTAGTCCGTGCAACCAACTATCAACTGATCACAGTGAATCTATACAAAATGGGCGCAGATAGCATCTTACGAAGATACGTACTAGACCATGAACGAAAGAGAATTTTAGTGGAAGTCCATGAAGGAATAGAAGGAGGGCATTACGTAGGAAAATCTACCACGCAGATGGTACTACGTGCAGGATTATGGTGGCCAACGATACATAGAGACTCGAAATAATATTGCTAGCAATGTGATGTCTGTCAACGGGTCAGGAAACCCACCAAAAGGGACGAGATGCCACTACGACCACAAGTGACACTTCAGGCATTCGAAAAATGGGCAATAGACTTTGTGGGACCCATTAACCCACCCACCAAGAGAATAGGAGCAATATATATTATCACCACGACCGAATATTTAACAAGATGGGCAGAAGTCGCACCAGTAAAAGATTGAAGTGCCAAAATAGCTATCCACTTTCTTTTTGAATAGGTAATTACTAGATTTGGGTGCCAAAGAATTTTGATGAGCGATCAAGGAACATACTTCATCAATAGCACCATCTGAGTGATGCTCGAAGAGTTCAAAGTTCATCACCAAAAAATCACACTGTATCACCCACAGGCTAATGGCACAGTAGAATCCTTCAACAAAATTCTAGAGAACGCCCTGACGAAGATATGCAATGTCAATAGGGACTATTGGGATCTCAAGGCACCAGCAGTACTATGGGCGTATAAAACCACATGCAAAAAGTTGACAGGTCACACACCATTCAAACTGGCATATGGTCAAGAAGTAGTAGTGCCATTAGAATTTCTAATAACTAGTCTATGTGTAGCAGCTATCACACAAATGACAGAACAAGGCGCAGTCCAGCAACCACTAGGTCAATTACTGTCAGTGGAGGAAGACCAAATCTGGGCAGGATTCCACCAAGTACAGAAAGTGAGAGACAAAGCATGGAAATACCTCCACATCAAGAGAAATATGTTCAAGGAAGGAGATCTAGTATTTCTCTACGACGGTAAAGCGCTGCAACACCTAGGGAAGCTGAGGATGCATTGGCTAGGACCATATGAGGTAAAAGTTGTCACAGATGGAGGAGTTGTACAGTTGAAACATCTAGCATGCCCAAACCTGAGAGGAATGATCAATGGGAGCCGGCTGAAGCTATACAAGGATAGTTGACTACCCACTGCGCAGTAACAAAAAAAGAACAGCACCTATCATGATGGACAAGTCACATACGCAACACGACACCAGTGAGGGAAGATCCAATGGCCATATCGGAAAGGGAAATAAGAGGGAAAAGTAAAGTTAGTAAAATCACACTAACAGGACAACATGTGGCAGAATTAAAGCAAGGAAAGGACGGATGGGATGTCGCTGACAAAGTAGCCATAAGGGCAGGTATGAAACCACTGCGGATGCATTGAAACCACACTTATGGTACATTAATCGCACAAGGTTGGAGGCATCCTCAACAAGCTTCATGGCACACCCATACAACACATGAGCAAAAAAGTAGTTAGTCTGTTTGCACAAGAAGAACGGAGAAATAGAAAGAGCAGCTCGAACGCACAGAGTGAGATCACAGAGCTTATCCTAGCTATTTGAACCAAGAAAATGTCTACCCGACACCAGTATGGCACCACCAAAGCTCGTAGAACCAATCCAGACAGTCATACCTACTAGGGTTCAAACTAGGTCACGAGGGATACAGAAAGAGAATGATCAACAATCACCAGAGATCGTCAATATTGATGAAATCCCGTCACCGTAGGACATTCCAGTCGAATCAACAACAATCTAGGAAGAGATCCCAAAGCCCCAAGAAAAAACTAGGAAAGAGGACACGTCAGAAGCAGCGCAGGAGCCTCGGAATGAAGCAATAGGAACTCGTCAGGAAGGACAGCTAGAAAACACTGAAGTAGCCATGGAAATAAACAGAAGCACACAGAACCTGGAAGTAGAGGTCCAACCAAATGTTCCACAAATACCCATCCCAGACTTTTCTTTTTTGGCCAAGCCAATTGGTGAAATGGGAAAGGATTAGGAAGAATGGTTGGCGAAGCAGCAACCGGGAGTTGCTGGAACTTTGAACCAGCCAACACAGTAGAAAGACAAAATTCGGATACCGAGCTCGCCTTGAAAGAAACCAACTGTAGAGATTGTTCTACCTCGCACACCAGAAGGAATACAGGTGGACCCGTAGCTATTGGGTCATGTTGGAAAGATCAAATTTTCCAACCATGATGTAGCGAAAGAAAGAAAATACCCAGAGCTTTCACCACAAGTATTTATAGAGACAATAGCCATGAACCCTCTCAGAGGAACTATCAATAAGCCACGCCAGTGGGCAACCATATTAGACAGAACCGGAATCTTAGGATTATTGAAGATACCACACTTTGACAGAGGCCAATATGCGACGACATGCATCAAGAAACTGTTAGTAGTTACGCATTTAGGGGATGTATTTATGGAAAAACCCATCCACATAACTCTTGAACTTATTGCATAGATTACAGGACTACCCATCTGGGGTATGGATCCAGCGCTGATACTGGACGACAATTCCAAGGAAAAATCATTGGCAGAAGAAATGAAGAAGAAATATGGCACCGACAGGGGAACGAGAGGCATTATAATCAAGTGAATTAACGATGTTGCAACACAACTGGGAGAAAATATCTTAGCCTGCAAACTGCTAAGAAAATGCTGCAAAGATGAAGTACAAGTAGGAGTCATCGCAGCTACAACTCAGTGCATAGAAGGCACCTTCATGAGTTGGGTGCCATATTTGTCAAACTTGTTCCAAATAGACTGTAAAGCTGCACAAGAAGAAGGTACGGAGTTTCATTATTCATGGCTAATTAATCTCATCGCTTTAGTGGGATGGAAAGAACTAGACCACATCACCTTCTGTACCACACCACAGCCAGGAGGAGCAAGATATCGCGTCCTGAAATCCATGCCACTAGCCAAGCATAAGAAGGAAAATGGGATTATATTCGAAGCTTACCTACGAGAAATGCAGGAAGCAATCAACTGAGCAAGGAGGATAACACTAGAGGTTGTCGCTTGATTCGGGGGCATTGCTAATTTCTGGGCTAGGCGACAAGCCATGTGGATACAGCCAAAATAGGACCCACATAAATAGTGGCTACAGATGTGCTACTGCGTCACCGAGGGAGACATTGACATGATCATCCAAGAGTGGCTAGATGAATGGAAAATACCAACTATACCCAGAATAGTACTGGGACAAACAATAGAAGGAGGGGCTCTGCAGGAGGAAACATAGCCTCCATAAGTCCCAGTACCCAAGAAACCAAGACT
>ML799885.1:243446-271189 GCA_009831015.1 Picea engelmannii | reverse complement strand
TATATATATATATATATAAACTTTGAAGGGCATTCAGCTTGACAGAGACCATAAAATTTTTAGTTTCCAAGAACAACGACGATTGCAACGATTTGTTAAAATTGAATCTCCATATATTGTAAACACGTTTTACCATTGACTTCACGAATTCGAATCTCTAGATTGACCATAGATTTATAAAACATATGAAGATCTAATAATTCAACTCAGGATTAATTAACAGCTAACAAATTCAATATCATAATCAAGATCAGTAAATGCAAATTACAACGAATGGAGACAATTCGAAGTTCTGGACTGCAATTAAATTCGGTAGCGTTCATAACAAATTTTTGTTTACAGAAGTAGATATATGATTCTACAATGATATTAACATTCTAATACACAAATTTACTCTCAATGTAAAATAAACTTCATAAGACGAAAATTGAGAATGTCCTTCGACATCTTGTGCTCCTTTTTACTCCCTCTTGCTAATCACCGAGACTTCACCAGTACCTCCCCACCAATGCTAGGGGTACTCTTCTTCTCTCTTATCCCCTCGAGCTGCAAAGGGGCCACACACAAGAAACCAATAAACAATAGCTCCAAGGCTTGCCTCGCAAGGAAGAGCTCCCACTCTTTCTTCAAGCTTGGAATCCCAACTCTCACAAGTAAAACAAAATCCACAAAATTTTGGCAGCATAACGTTACCAAGAATAATTGAGATCATTTTCCCTTCTACCACATTTGTTTTATAGAAAAATATGCAATGACACATTTCCTCATGCACAATTAATTTAATTAGAATTGTTCACCAACACACTTGTCACACTCTCCCCAAGTTGCACAAGTCATTACTATTTTTATTTTAATTAAAAAGTCAATTTCCCTCACATTCTCCAATGTGTTCCTATTTTCGCTCTTAGTTGTCCCATTGTTCCCCAAATTCTCATTTAATGTGTGTCTCCTAACTATATCTTAGTTAGAGTTGGTTTATGAATCTTGTTCTAGTTAGACTAGTGGTAGGTTGACTCAAGATTCTATTCTATGTACACCTATTCTCTCAAGTTACTATTTATTTCTATTTTAAAAATCTCTTTTATTAATTTTATGCACACATGTGCAATTTATCCACTTTTAAATTGTATTCCCCTTTTTCCTAGAGTTCGATTATATTCTGAAATCTTTTAACTTATGTCTTAATTCATTTAATCCTTTATTTAAATTTAGACCTAGACTTAGTCTTAGACTTAGGCTTAGAATTTTGTTAGGATTTAATTAATCAATAATTTAATGTTTAATTAATTATTTATTCTAACAAGGTCTATTCATTTCAATGTTTTCTAGGCCACCTGGATTTATTGACTCAAGTTTTAATTATGCTATGTTCCCTTCAAGATGCACCTCCGTGTTCCAAGGGTGCCACTCACCCTAGATAGATTTTGGAAGTTTATTCGACCCTTGGATTCAACACTCCACTCGGTCAACATTGTGAGAGACTAAGGGATTTTAAGGAATAAGGGCTTTACCTTATTGTGCACCCCTTAGAAATATTTGTGAGTGTATGTCTTAGTCCGCCCTCATGACATTGTGGATCTCTTGAACTAGGTAATCGTTAATCTATGATTCAGACCATGACAGGAGTGCTAGTAAGTTG
Organism: Picea engelmannii; assembly: GCA_009831015.1. Lineage (NCBI taxonomy): Eukaryota > Viridiplantae > Streptophyta > Pinopsida > Pinales > Pinaceae > Picea > Picea engelmannii. The sequence goes on along the minus strand of ML799885.1, from coordinate 269,550 downwards.
TGACAGGGATACTGCCACACCTCTCCCTAAAATATTTGGTTTCTGTGCATGGACCCTTTCCTCCTTATGTAAGTCGGATTAGCAAGCATCGTCAAGCCTGCATCCATTGACAAAAACATTGTCAATAATACATATGCATAATCATACCGAAATCAATCATATATCACATGTGCGTAAAATAAAATACTCAAACAAATACAATCCACTCCCTAACTCACTCTAGAGTCCAATGAAGTCCATTGATGCCATCAACATCCATAACCTGCCATGTGTCCTACACATTCAGGAAAACTTGTCAATAACATCTTCCAATATATATATACATCAAAATAAGAATAAGTCACAACACATCATCATCATCATATATAACCGATAATCGAAACGAAATCATAATATATCATTACCAGATCACTTGTATGTAAGTGTCCTCAAAGAATAAGTCAATAAAAGTGTGCTAAGTAGAACAGGATGTTACATACACCCCCTCTTGTTTTAAACTTCGTCCCGAAGTTTGTATAGTATAAAAATTTCAATAAATAAATGTGTGTGACAAATATTTATATATCTAATCTATCAAACAAGTAAGGAAACTGCTGACGCCTCTCATGTGCGTCCTCCCAGGTAGTCAGGTGTGGATTATAGTTGTCCCACTAGGCCTTGACCTGATCGACTATTCAATGTCATAGCTATCGAATGCGATGGTCCAAAATGAAGATTGAATCCACCATGAGAGCACCCTCATCCGACACCTGCAAAGAACTCATGTCAATAATGTGTGACAAATCACTAATATAATGTCATAAGACAGATACATGGAATACATCGTGCATACACCTCAAAGAATCAGACAAGGCTAGTCGATAAGCCAATGTCCTTTCTTTTCCACAACCTCGAAAGGTCCCACAAACCTAGGAGAGAGTTTAACACTCTTTCCAAAATTGATCGAACTCTTGTGCATTTTTACCCGCAAGAGAAGTTTGTCTCCAACTTCATAACTGTGATCAACATGATGCACATCAATATAACTCTTTTCTCGATCATGCACTACTTTAGTTATGTCTTATTGATTGCATTTGTTCTTCCATTTCTTGGATCACTTATGGTCCTACCAGGAACCTATCCTCAAGTCGATCTCAACTCAATGACGTCTGACATGGTCTCCCGTAAAGAAACTCAAACGATGCCATCTTAATTGTACTTTGGTAACTGTTATTGTAAGCAAACTATACTAATGGCAAGAAGTCTTCCCAACGTTTCTGCTGATCCGTATCATACATACACAACATATTCTCCAAAATTTGATTCGTTCTTTTTGTTTTCCCGTCTATCTCTGTGTGATATGTTGTACTAAAGTTCAGTTGCATTCTCAAGGCCTCTTGGAAACTGGTCCAAAACCATCTTGTAAACATTGATCCTTGATCGGATATGATCCTTCTTGGTACACCATGTAATCTCACAATCTCATTGATAAATACTCTAGCTATGTCCGACGCCTGATACCTCATACACAATGGAATAAAGTGTGCACTCTTCGTCAGAGTGTCAACTATCACAAAAATCAAATTGTGTGTCCTTGCCATCAGTGGCAATCCAACGATGAAATCCATCAAAATGACCTCCCATTTCGATTTAGGAATAGTGTGTGGCTGTAACAATCCTGATGGATGTCTATGTTCAACCTTCACTTGCTGACATTCTAGACATCTTTCCATGTAACTAACTATGTCCACTTTCATTCATTTTCAGAAGAATAAAGGCTTAAGGTCTTCCTTCATCTTTGTGACTCCTGTATGAGCCATGTACACTGCTCGATGTGCTTCACTCAAGATCAAGCTTCTTAATTCGTCATTAGGCGGTATGTAAATGTTGTCGTTAAATCTCAACAATCCGTCATTGTCTAATGAGTAACCTTCATACTTCGTTACCAACATGGTATTTTGTCCAATATTAACCTTAACTTCTTTTTACCAGTCATTTTCAAACTGTAGAGTTAGAATCTTTTCTCGAAGATTTGTCTTAAGAGCTATTATTGAAAATATGCGTGGTCTCTGACTCAACGCATCTCCCACTCTGTTCACCATTCCTTTAATGTAAGAAATCTCAAAGTCGTATTTGCTAAGTAATTCTGACCAACGCCTCTGTCGCGCGTTCAAGTCACTTTACGTAAATATGTTCTTTAATCCATCGTGATCTATCTTTAATTAAAATTTTCTTCCAATCAGATAATGTCTCCATACTCTCAAGGCATATACAATTGATAATAACTCCAAGTCATGCGTTGCGTAGTTCTCTTCATGCCTTCTCAATTTCCTTGAAATGTAATCGATCACTCTACCATCTTGCATCAAAACTCCGCCTAAACCTTCCTTGGATGCGTCCGTGCATACCAATAATTTTTTGTCCATGTCGGGAACCTTTAGTACTAGTGTTGTGATTGGATTTGCTATCTTCGAAAAACCTTCGAAAAACGATCGGTAATATCCTGCTAAACCCATAAATATACGTACTTCTTTTACGTTCGTCAGAGCTGGCCATTCAATAATAGCCTCTACTTTTGTTGGATCCATAGTGATACCTTGTCCTGATATGATATGTCCCAAGTAATGAATCTTCGATTGGTAAAAAGAACATTTCAATAGCTTCCTGTACAATTTGTTTTCTCTTAGACATCGTAGAACCAATCTCAGGTGTTATTCATGCTCTTCTTATATCAGTATGTCAGCAATAAATACTTGAACAAACTATTCCAAGTAGTCGCAGAACCCCCCATTCATCAAACTCATGAATACCCCTGGGGAGTTCGTAAAATTGTAAACTCATAGTGTACGAATCTCTTCTTAAATGTAGTCTTAGGGATATCTTCCTCCTTAATCCATAATTATGATATCCTTATCTTAAATCAATCTTAGAAAACATTGTTTCCCCTTTCATATATTCAAACAAATCATCTATCCTTGGCAACAGATATTGGTTCTTGATCGTAGATTTGTTCAATTGAAGGTAGTCAATACAAAGCCTCCATGACCCATTCTTCTTTCTAACAAAAATTGTTAGTGCACCCCACAGTGATATGCTTGGTCGTATAAGTCCCAAATCCAACAAATCCTTCAATTGCATTTTCAACTCCTTCATTTTCGGTGTCGACATCCGGTAAGGAGTTATTGCAATAGGTTTGATTCTTGGTTTCAATTCTATTGTAAAATCTAACTCTCTTTCGAGTGGTAAACCCGACAACTCTTCTAGAAATACGTCTGCAAAATCATGTACTACAGGAAGGTCTTTTATTATTTTCACCTCGCCCTTTTCATTTAGCGCTAAGATATCATATAACTTGCATCCCTTGTGCATACTCTTCTGCAACTGTAGGGAAGAAATAAATCTCAAGGACACTCCCTGGTTTCTTCCTACAATTACTCTACGTTGTCCCAAATCATCCATCAAACGTAACCATTTTGTCTTGCAGTTAAGTATCGCATCATGTGATTCCAACTAGTCCATGCATATCACTATGTCATAAGATCATAAGATTGTGTCATATAGGTTGGATTTCATTACAAAATCTCCCAAGTTAATGTTACAGTCTGTAACCTTTCCTCCAACTTTTTGTTTAGCACCGGATGCCATTTCTATGTATCTGAACTCGTCTTGCTCGACTGCCTTTACCTTAATTCTCTTTAACGTTGCATTAGAAACAAATCTCTCTCTAGCACCTGGATCTATCAAGATACTAAAAGTTTGATTGGTGATCATACCCTACATCTCGAGCACAATGGATTGGTGCTCGGCCTAACGGTTGTTCATCGCTGCATGAATCCTTTGGGCCTTGCCCAAATATTCAACTGTAGTGGGTCCTAATGATCCAACCCCCTTGTAATTATCAATCAGACAATATTGTTGGTAATGTGCCTCCCCACATGTTTAACATACAGTCTTCGGTCCAGTGCTCCTGGTCCCTGAAGTAGAATCTGTTGGCCTAGCAGTTTTGTGATCTTGGTCTATTATGTTGAACAAGACTAAAATGTTGGTACTGCTGCAGATGACATTGTTGTTGTTGTTGTGATCCACTATAAGGAGTCCTCTACTGAGGAGTCTGTCGTTTCAGTGTTGAGAACATAGGTCCTCTGGGTATATTTCGATACCCATGGTTCTGTCTGGATGGTGTTTGATGTTGTTGTGCTCCTAATGTCATATTTTCAGTCGATCTAGAAGGATTCCTTCCCTGACCTCCACTGTTCAATTCTTCCTCAGCTATGAGGGCCTTCCGAACTGCATCGTGCAACATCTGAGGCATTATAATCCTCACCTTTGCATGAATGTTGAAGTTAAGGCCAAACACAAACTTGTTGACCTTCAACTTCTCTATGTTCAGATGTGGAGCATACCTAAGTAGCTCCATGAACCTGTCCTCATAATCTTACACCATATGACCACCCTGTCGTAAGGCGTTGAACTCATTAAGCTGGTTCTCAATGAATTCTTCGGACAAATACCTCTCTCGGAACCGTTCCTTGAACAACTCCCATGACACGCCTTCAACGACCATGTTTATTTGAGGTAGGAGTGTCTTCTACCAAAGTAGAGAAATCCATTTTAGTTGGAAGACCGCCATGCAAACCTTCATGTTGGAACTGTAATCATGAAGTGCGAAGCACATTTCCATGTTCTCCAACCATGCCTCAACGGCTAACTATCCAGGGCACCCCAGATCTCAGGAAACTTGACCTTCTCGAGTTATTTGTGTATGCTACTACTGCCAGTTGGAGCACGTTGTGAACCCTCATTGGGAATAGATGCCCTGCCCTCATCTCGATCCAGGTGGTTGATCAACACCTCTGACCTCTTCTGGAAGGATCTCATCATACCTACCACATCTCCCACAATAACCTGCTCCTGCTCAGTCATCTTCTCATCTCCCTGAGGTTTAGATACCTCTGGTGTAGACACTATCGGAGGTGTCACACCTCTTCCTCTAGCACCATGTCGTCTACTTCGCCTGCGTCCTCTAACCATGATTACCTGCATGGAAAATTTCAAATTAATTAGTGGTACATCCTTAATCATTTATTTAACACATTATAAGGCGTAACGGTCCAATGTTGCAGGGTTGAACCCACTCTGATACCATATGTAACGTCCCCTTTGTTACGAAGTCAAATTAAGTGAGTACAATAGTGGTACTTTTTTTTTTGAAACATAGATTGAACAAGGGCTAAGTGACAATAACATACATCAATTTACACACATTCTATTCTCATCCACATCATTATACAATAAGAATTAGACACATCATAATTACTACTAACTCAATCATAACACATAAATATAACAAGGACACCTACCCGTCATCCTACCTTGCAAGGTTAGGACCTCCAAGGCACATAATCAACGCTCAAGTTCAAGATTCATCTAATTTATCTTGACCATTTAAGGTCTCAGGACTGACGACTGTTCTGAGGAACAAGGAGATATCTAATTCTCGTATCCAATCCCATCATAGCAATCAATCCTAGGATTCAATATCAATTATTTAAAATAAATCTCATGCTCAAGAATCAAACAATTCAATGTTTTACGATCTAATTATCACACCATACTGAGTTTAAACACATATGAGTGAGATAAAATAATTACAAGCAAATATTTATCGCACCCACTTAAAAAGATTTGTGCAACTCGAACTTAAACACTATTAGAGGCATAAGTGATTCATTTCCAAAATTATCAATAATCATTGCCTAAATGTCATCAGGATCTAAGATCATTAATTTCTCAATACCACAATATTATCAACCCAACAGGATGACTAAATTAATAAGAACAATTCATTTACTAAAGGATTTATTTATTATAGCCAATTTATATTATCATTCCATTCCCAAGACCCTAAAATCTTCTTCTATACAAGATTATTAAGGATCAATTTGTAAAGTCTCTTTAATAAAGATTATTAAATTCTTAAGTCTCCTCCAATTAAAGATTATTAATTGGTTCAAAAAGAGTTCACTCTAGATCATCGTTAAATTTATTTTCATTTATCTCCTAATTGTATTGTAAAAAGTTCATCAAGATACTCATAGAAGTTCTCTTAAAGAATGCTAAAACAAGTATATATACAACTCTAAAATATAATTATTGCTTTTCACTGTCAATGCATTTTACAAGGAATTACAATTATTATTATTATCAATAAAAACTTGATTACAAAGCTAAAATTATTGCAACTTCTTTCCCACCTCTAAGGTTATTAAGTTCCTATCTCAAGAACTCAAACTAATTATTAAAAGATAGGCATTATCTTAGAAACTACTCATTAATGAAACTTTTGATGAAATAGTAAAAAACAAACTCTTTTAATTACGCCGAAAGGCGTACACCTATTGACAATGGGCATATTTAATAGGGGTTTAGTGCTTAATAAGTTTTCTATGGACAGGATTAAATATGGCTGGAATATTCTTAGTAGTCACACAAAATAAATGTTGTGATTTCAATCATTAACTTCCTATCTATTATAAAGACATCAGTTTATGTGTTTACTTTTTTACATTTACCTAATCATATTTAAAAATTACTTTGATAGCTAACTTATTGCCACGTAACTGATTAACAGAAATTAAAATATGAACACCACATAAATGAAACCCAACAGTTTATTTGTTAATAGATAATAAAATTTAATATATTCTTTTAAAGATTCATTTCATCTTCTCAGCCTTTCGGCGTTCACCAGCAGCTATTTTGCTGCTGTGCTAGTTTACTACACAATTACTACAACCGTCTATTCTAAATTGGATTCTAAAATTATTAACCAAAAGATAATAATGTGTATCCTCATAAAATTAGAATATTCAAATATTCAAATTAAAAAGAAGATTAAGAAAATATAACGCATGTGATTCAAGGGATAGTGATAGCAATTTACCATTAATGAATCGATTGGTAACTATCATCAAGTACGAGTTTTTGTTGGCATACATTAATGAAGTTTGTGTTCCTACTAGTTACTTTACTACCAACTACATTGGCTAAGGAATCAATCTCCTCTATCAAAATCGGATCTAGCCTTTACTCGAGGTTTGACATCTAGATATCATTAAGTGATGCTTGAAATTCTGACTACAACGAATCCCTTGCCCAGAGGAAGGAGACGGACGGAATTCAGATTGGGATCAAGTCTACCTACCAAGGTGTGATACACTAACAGTTGATCTCATAAAAGAAGATTTTTTTTTAAGAGACAATGACTCGATTTCTAACTAAAAGATTAATCTAACCTTAAGTCATCGGTAGTATGATAAGGATTAAAATTCCTCCACACAAAATTAAGTCAACTTTTACATTTCTTACAAAATTCGGGAATGTGTCTTAAGAGGTAAAATATCCAGTCAACATTAATTAGGTAAGGTAAGAATTTCATTCAACGTAAGCAAGCTAAGTTGTTTTTATTTTGAACTAACTTCCTCCTGTAGAGATACGACGTCAATGAGAATAATAAAATCGAAGGATGGCAATTTATGACTACAACTTCACTGAAGTTTGATTATAGGAATGCCAACTAACTGCTGTGAACATGATGAAATTCAAGTTCAAAATTTTGTGATCTAATTAACAACGTTCCTATAAATTAAATTTCCCAGAATGAAATAATAGGCAGTGACCACATGGACTACATTTAGATAGTGGATTCGAGTTATGGTGTCACCAGACATTGATTTCTAGAGTGCTATTAGATTTCACAGAGATCATACGAGTTCTAATTTCAATATTCACTCAATACCAGAGACCAAACAAAAGTCTATCAATATACAGTAACCCAATAAGATTTAACTTCAGATAAAATTGTACTGACCTACAATTTTTAGAAATACAAAATGTAATAACTTGGCAGTGACTATTAAATTTCATAAATTAAGGGATGTCACTCACAGATAGCGACCATTCGAATTTTTATTTCCAGGTAACTAAATTTGTTGATCACAATCAAAAGTCTAAGTTCAAGGTTCAAAATTCATTTGGCAATCATACCCATTAAAATTCAAACTATAATATAAATAACATCGAACGACAAGTTCAAATTCGACTTTCTAAAGGTTAGACAAACAACTATATATATATATATATATATATATATATATATATATATATATATAGTTGTTGGCACAAGGGCAGACCCAGGGTTCAACTCTAACATGCACCAACAAGCCCTAACTACTAGCCCTTTTGGCAACACCTGCGAAGCAAATGAAGTATCACTCGAAGTAGCAATAGGGGGGTTGCAGGACACATGTGTCTACAAATAGAGGAAATGAAAAGTGAATCCAGAACATCAACGCAGATAACCTAGTTGTACTTAGGAATATTATGCTTACTTGCGAAGTTATATCTCTGATCTATCATTCATGCAATAATAGTATAACAGATAACAAATAATCACAACATCAACCACATAGACAACAATATTTATGTGGTTCACCCTCTCCCTAGGGCTACGTCCACATAACTGTACTTCTTGATATACTAGATGAAAGCATGCAGTTCTATCTGTGCACTTAGCCACTGATTTATCTCTTCTCTCTCTTTCTCTCCCCTCCCCGCGCACCTAGCTGCAAGGTTGATCTTCGCACCCAGCAAAAGATCCATAATGCATAACGTTCTCACAACACAACACTTCTCTCTCTCAATACAACAATAACATCGACCACAGTAAGAATTACCAACAAAAGATCAACCCTCCCAAGTCTTGTATACCTTTATTTATACATTTACATGACTCTTAGACAACCCTAGTTTGAAACCTAGGTGTCAAAACCCTAGGTCCACTTGACCCGCATTTTCAGGGCTTCGCCAGCTTGTCCTTCCTTCTTTTCCACGAGGTGCTCCAAAGCACTCATTGGTCTCTTTTTCTGCTTGTTGAGTTGTCCATGATCCATCTTCTCTGTTGATCTGTCTTCCTTGACCTTCTTATTCAACGACTCGTTTTCCTTCACTTCACTCCTTATTTTCTGCTTCTTTAACCACTTCGACCCCTCCTTGGTCTATGTACCTTCTGCACTCTTCGTACTTAGTCTTTCTTCTTCATTATTCTTTGCTTTCTTCCTTAATTCATACCAAAGGGCCAACATGCCCCCAACACGAACCTGTGATGCATCCCGAGTCACTGCAGGATTGAACTTTCTGTATCACTTCGACTATAGACTGCGTGGAGCAGCCTGGGTTCTCTGCTATGTCATTCCTTGTTGTGTGCAGACTATATTTTTTGTGTCTGGTACCAAGTTTCAACTGCACCTGGAACCTAGACCCTTCTTCATTTATTCTACTGAGATCTTTGAGGCAACTGGTTGTCCCAATATAGCTTAAACCGGCTCCCATTCACTAGACCTTCCTTCCATTCTCCATTTAGAGTCTTCAATTGCACAGCTCCTCCTTCTGTAACATAAGCAACCTCAAATGGCCCAAGCCAATGTGCTATGAACTTCTTTGGATGATTCATGAACTTGTTGTCATATACCAGTACCAAATATCCTTGTTTAAATGCTTTCTTCTTGATGTGTATGTCATGGTAATCCTTCTCTCGTTCCTTCTGTACATGCGGATAAAATCCTGCAATAAACCTGTCTTCCTCTAATTCCATCAATTGCGCAAGCCTCTCCTGAACAACGCTAGTATCATCTATATCAGTAAATGTTGCAATCTGTAAGCTAGGAACAAAATATTCCATAGGTACCACAGATTCCAAGCCATAAACTAGCTTAAAGGGAGTCTGCATTGTCAGCTTCTTGCAAGTAGTTCGATAGGCCCATAACACTATTGGTATTCTCAAATCCCAATCATCTATGTTCACACTACAAATATTCGTCAACGCTTACTCCAAAATCTTATTAAAAGCTTTGACTATACTATTCTTCCGTGGGTGGTATGGTGTACTCTTCTGATGGTGAACTTTGAATTCCTGAGTCAAGGCTTCAATAGTTTTATTAATGAAGTGTGTACCTTGATCACTCATGAGGATATTTGGGAATCCAAACATGGTTATGATATCATCAAGTATGAATCATGCAGTTGTAGCTACACTACATTCATTGACTTCTCTTGCTTCTGGTTTCAGATGAATATTCATCTCTCCCATGGGCCCTTCAATACCCTTCATGTATGTGAACTTTGTTGGAAACAAGTCCTAATACTCATGCAGTAGCTTTGTAATTTTTTCAATGGTAGCATCATCCCAATAGTCTACAACATTTGCCAATTTAGGTGCTTGCTCTGTTCCAATATTAACTTTCTTAATTTTGATGGGATCCCCAATAAAAGTTAATTCAATCCCAGGCCCTTCTATGTTTCTTTATCCTTCAGTTTCTGTGATGTTCACATTCCTAGGATCATCATCTTCATCAACATTTGTATTGTAACAATTTTGTAATCTCTGAAAAGGTGCAGTCCATTCATCCTTTTCTTCCTCTAAAGTGAGGTTAGGTGCCTCCTCAAAGACCTTCTGTCTTACAACTTGTAAATCCTGATCTACTATGGGGTACTAACTCTCAAATAAAAATGTAGCTATAAAGTTTTGAGTCATATCGTACCAATCTGAAGTAGTGAGGCACAATTCTGCTTGAAGATACCAATTGATAAGCGTTGTGTCCAGAGTGTTAATGAAATTATGCACCCACTGTTCCTTAGGAATGTTGCTCCAAGCTTCCTCACAACATCACACATGGTCCTTTGGACAACGTCTCTGACTTGTGTGTCAAACTTTGTAACCTTCAATTTGGTTTAAATAGCGCACTATCATCAAGGTGCGACATTATACCCACTCTGCGATGTTTTGTTTGTGTGTTCCCCACCATCTAGCTGGAGTTGCTTTCAAGGCTTCCTCCAGTTCCAACAACCTCTGTTGTATTGGTACAATTTCTTCAAATTCCAATAAAAATGTTTCTAAATGATTCAAACCATCAAAAGTGGAAAGATTACTTACTTCTGTGCCAATCCACCGAACTGCCTTGGTCAACCTGGCACATCTCCTCGTAGAGAATGCGTACATTATGTTCTGTCAGTTCTCCTTTTCTTCTTATGAATCTGATGAACATGCACTTTCACTTCACCAAATCAGATTCCCATCTGTTGTAGGATTAATGTAATCATGTTGTCTTGCTGTCATTTTGTAAATATTTTCTAGCTTGTATGTGTGGTCTTTTTCTCTGATAGGTTTTGTATATCTATGAACTTCATCAGGATCCATAGGTGCAATGACCCTAAGGACATTACCCTTAAATGTCATTCTTCTCTTCTTTAGTTCAACAACAGTCGAATTGTTGAAGGCGCAATCAATGCCCAACAATGCAGGATAAGGGCCGCTCTCATCCACAATCTCAATTACTTCGAAGTCTACAAATGTCCTTACCCTATTGATGTCCACAGGAACATGATCTAGTCTTCCAAAAGGGATCACTTCCTGCTGATTAGCCATTTTGAGCTCGATAGGAGAGTAAATTATCTTGGGTTTTCCCATCAGTGCCCAAGTCTACTTTTTCATAACGTTAACTTCTGATCCCAAGTCGAGGGCCACATAATCTATGTCATAGTCTCCAATCTGAACATTAAGGTGCAACTCCTTGTTTGTTCTTCTTTTCCTTGATACTTGATTCACAGCCCTACTCAGCATAGGGTCTACTCTCCCTATCTCATATTGTCTTATTAGATGTTGTAGTTCTTGTACAACTCTTTCATATTTAATTAAATCGATAAACATATACAAGAAACCTACAAGCTTGCTTACCTCTTTTCCATCTCTGGGTGAGGCAGACTGATCGAATGCCATATGCATTCCGCATTCTTTCACTTCTGGTTGTGCCTTAGATGAAGAAGCATGTTCTCCTCTAAATTATCTTCTTGCCTCTTCAAATGTCTAATTTTCCTTCATTGGATCGAACAACTGTGTCTTCTATGCAACTCTTCTGACCCCTGATCCCTCTGTAGTCTTGTTTGGAGTCACCCTATCTTCTCCTATAACAATGCCTCCTCTAGTGATAACAACAACTCTGGGATCCTCTCCGCGAGGTTCAATTAATATCGATTGTACTTGTTGGTTGCCACCCCATATTTCCTGAAGTTTAGCCAACAATGCTGGACATTCCTCAATAACATGTTCAAATGAGTTGCAGTAGCTGCAAGTGGTACAAGGGTTCTGACAGTTCCTTGCCAAATGACCTGTCTAGGCATAGTTATAACAAATGATCTAACCTCGACCTCAACCCATGCCTCCTCCTCGTCCTCTTCCTCTGAATCCATCGCAAATCTGTATTGCCCCACAAATTTATAGAATGTGCAATATAGATTTGCGAGTGTCTGGACATAATTTTGCATAAACTAAAATTCACCGGGGTGATGTCTATTTCTACATACCTCACACCAGGGTAGAGTGACCTACTTCAGAGGGATCAGATCTCCCGAGGCCAAGTATTCATTAAATAGGGAACAATGTTCCTTATCATAACCCTTTGATTTACATCTGATACACCATATGTCTTCTCTTTTATATTTTCCTTTTTCTTTATTCATATCTTCGACCTGCAGAGATAAGCTAGTTAGTTGACTCAAAATTTAACTCATACCTGAGATGGATTCTCCCATAGGGGTTGATTCTAGTTTCATGGTGATCTCTAGTGCCTCAACCTATGAAGCAATCTTTTGTTGCATCAGAGGGACTCTGATGTGTTGAAAGAGGATAGTGATGAACCATTCCTTGTTCTATTCGTCTGGAATCTAAAAACTCAAATGGCCTGTCAAGGTCTTAAACCTCTGATCAAACTCCCAAATAGGTTCAACTACTCTCTACTTGATTTCTTTCATCTTTGTAATGCACTGTGACTCCGACTTGAGTTTCTTGAATTCAGAAATCAACGCAGTCTTAATGTCATTCAATGGTTTAGGTTGTGCAACTCCCTGAACAAATTTCATGTACCAGCTCAGTGCGCGGTCTCTCAAGGTAGTACTAAACTGAGTCCTCTTAACAGCATCGTCAGTGATACTCTTAATACTCCATACAGCTTCACATAAGAACCAATGTTGGTCGGGATCCTCAGATCCATCTCCCATAAAAATAGGTAACCTCATCTCGTCTGCCATAGATCTTCCTTGGTTTCTTGACTGAACTTCTAGTAGTAGTTCTCTGAGTGCTCTGATAACTTAGGTTACTCTGGTTTCGTAATGCTGCTAACACAACATGAGGAGTAGTAGTACTTACTTTGACAGTAGGTGCAGTCCCTGAATTTCTTGATTCTTCTCGTCGAGGTTCTTCAATATTCCCTTCCTCTGCCCTAGCAGACTCTGAATACTCCTCGTTTAATAGCTCTTCCTCTTCTCCACTGTAGAACCCTTTGTCCTGTGCTAGTGTTTCATGATTTTGCTCAAACACGTTCACAAGAGGAACTTCTCTGAATGATCTCTCACTATGCATGTGTCCAACCTATGTGTCACTATCGATGTTTGAGTTCTTGAACATTAGCTTTAAAAATATGGTCGATTATTGTATCTTCAAGATGTTCTTCTCATGCAATAACATCTTAATCTTCAACTTCAAAAAGTGTAAAAACTTTCTTCTAGGTCCCTTAAAGAAATACCTTTCTGCTTGGCTATACAATTCCACTCTATTAATGGAAAACTCAGTAATATACCCTTCAATAGTGCTATCAAACCAGTGATCTACTACTCTTGACACAACGTTATCAACTCTCTTTACCTTCTTGATCAACTCCGACGTTCGAACCACAGGTGCTCTAGATCTGATTTCAAGCTGGGTATCTGCTAATCTTGCTAACCACTCGTATAAATCCTTATGAATTCCTCCAAAGAAAATAACATGTATATCAGTAAATATATACCTTCCCAACCAATCCTCTATACTAATATTAGGGTTCTTATTTTGATCTTCGACAAAGTCCCTCTCTTGTTCTTCTATCCACTTCTAAATCTCTGTCTTCAATAGAAACCACCTTGACATTCCCTTAAGAAGATCCAGATCTCGGCAATGGAAACATTTGTTGGCATAGGGGCAAACCCAGGGTTGAACTCTAACAACGCACCAACAAGCCCTAACTACTGGCCCTTTCGGCAACACCTGCGAAGCAGATGAAATCTCATCCTAAAGTAGAAATAGGGGGGTTGAAGGACACATGTGTCTACAACCAGAGGAAATGAAAAGTGAATCCAGAACATCAACGTAGATAGCCTAGCTGTACTTAACAATATTATGCTTACATGCAAAGTTATATATCTGATCTAACATTCATGCAATAACAATATAACAAATAACAAATAATCACAACATCAACCACAAAGACAACAATATTTACATGGTTCACCCTCTTCCTAGGGTTACATCCACAGAACTGCACTTCTTGATATATTAGATGAAAGAATACAGTTATATCTACGCACTTAGCTACATATTTCTCTCTTCTATCTCTTTCTCTCCCCTCCCTGTGCACCCAGATGCAGGGTTGATCTTCACACTTAGCTGAAGATCCAAAATACAAAATTCTGTCACAACACAACACTTCTCTCTCTCAATACAACAATAGCATCGACCACGATAAGCATAACCAAAAAAACAGCAACCCTCCCAAGTCTCGTAGACCTTTATTTATACATTTACATGACTCTTAGACAACCCTAGGCCGAAACCCAGTTGTCAAAACCCTAGATGCTAAAACCTTAGGTCCACTTGACCCGTGTTTTCAGGGCTTCACCAGCCTGTCCTTCCTTTTCGCGAGGTGCTCCAAAGAACTCATTGGTCTCTTTTTACGCTTGGTCAATTGCCATGATCCATATTCTTTGTTGATCTGTCTTCCTTGACCTTCTCGTTCAATGACTCACTTTCCTTCACTTTGCTCCTTCTTTTCTGCTTCTTTAACCACTTAGACCCCTCCTTGGTCTGTGTACCTTTCGCGCTCTTCATACTTCATCTTTATTCATCCTTATTCTTTGCTTTCTTCCTTAATTCATACCCAATGGCCAACATGCCCCCAACACTCACCTATGACTCGTCCTGAGTCACTGCAGGATTGAACTTTCTATATCACTTCGACTGCAGACTGCACGGAGCAGCCTGGGCTCTCTGCTATGACCTTGCTTGTTGTGTGCAGATTGTCTTTTTTGTGTCTGGTAGCTAGTTTCAACTACACCTGGTACCTACACCCTTCTTCCTTGCTTCTACTGAGAACTGGAAGGAAGTTGGTTGTCCCAATATAGCTTCAATCGGCTCCCATTCACTAGACCTTCCTTCCATTCTCCATTCAAAGTTTTCAACTACACAACTCCTCCTTCTATAACATAAGCAACCTAAAATGGCCCAAGCCAATGTGTTCTGAACTTCCCTAGATGCTTCATGAACTTGATGTCATATACCAGTACCAAATATCCTTGTTTGAATGCTTTCTTCTTGATGTGTCTGTCATGGTAAGCCTTCTCTCGTTCTTTCTGTACTTGTTGATGAAATCCTGCAATAACCCTGTCTTCCTCTAATTCCATCAACTGCACAAGCCTCTCCTGAACAATGTCGATATCATCCATATCAGTAAATTTTGCAATCCGTAAGATAGGAACCAAATATTCCATAAGTACCACGGCTTCCAAGCCATAAACTATCTTAAAGGGAGTTTTCATTGTCAGCTTCTTGCAAGTAGTTTGATAGGCCCATAACATTGCTGGTATTCTCAAATCCCAATCATCTATGTTCACACTGCAAATATTTGCTAATGTTGTCTCCAGTATCTTATTGAAATCTTTGAATGTACCATTCTCCTGTGGGTGGTATGGTGTACTCTTCTGATGGTGAACTTAGAATTCCTGAGTCAAGGCTTCAATAGTTTTATTAATGAAGTGTGTACCTTGATCACTCATGAGGATCTTCATGCATCTAAACCTGGTTATGATATCATCAAATACGAATCGCACATTTGTAGCTACACTGCAGTCCTTGACTGCTCTTGCTTCTGGTTTCAGAAGAATATTCATCTCTCCCATGGGCCCTTTAATACCCTTCATGTCTGTGAACTTTGTTGGAAACAAGTCCTGATACTCATGCAGTAGCTCTATAATTTTGTCAATGGTAGCATCATCCCAATAGTCTCCAACATTTTCCAATTTAGGTGCTTTCTCTGTTCCAATATTAACTTTCTTAATTTTGATGGGCTACCCAATAAAAGGTAATTCGATCCCAGGCCCTTCTATGTCTCTCTGTCCTTCAGTTTCTACGATGTTCACATTCCTAGGATCATCATCTTCATCATCATTTATATTGTAACAATCTTGTAATCTCTGAAAAGGTGAAGTCCATTCATCCTCTTCTTGTTCTAAAGGGTGGTTAGGTGCCTCCTCAAAGACCTTCTGTCTTACATCTTGTAAATCCTTATCTATTGTGGGGTATTGATTCTCAAATAAAAAGGTAGCTATAAAATTCTAAGTCATACCGTACCAATCTGAAGTGGTGAGGCATAGTTCTCTTGAAGATACCAATTGATAGGTGTTGTATCCAGAGTTTTAATGAAATTATGCACCCATTGTTCATTAGGAATGTTGCTCCAAGCTTCCTCACAACTTCACACATGGTCCTTTGGACAACTCTGACCTGTCTATAGAACTTCATAACCTTCGATCTGGTATGAAAAGTGCAGTGTCATCAAGGTGTGACATTGTATCCACTCCTCGATGTTCTGTTTGTGTGTTCCCCACCATCTACCTGGAGTTTATTTCAACGCTTCCTCCAGTGCCAACAACCTCTGTTGTACAGGTAAAATTTCTTCAAATTCCAATAAAAATGTTTCTAAATGATTCAAACCATCAAAAGTGGGAATATTACTTACTTCTATGCCAATCCAGTGAACTGCCTTGGTCAACCTGGCACATCTCCTTGTAGAGACTTCGTACATTATGTTCTGTCAGTTCTCCAGTGTTTTTTCTGAATGTGATGAACATGCACTTTCACTTCACCAACTTAGAATCACATCTGCTATAGGATTAATGTAATCCTGTTGTCCTATTGTCAGTTTGTAAATATTTTCTAGCTCGTATGTGCGGTCTTCTTCTCTGATAGGTTTTTTATATCTGTGACCTTCATCAAGATCCAGAGGTGCAATGACCTTAATGCCATTACCCTCAAATGTCATTCTTATCTTCTTTAGGTCAACAACAGTCGAATTGTTGAAGGCCCAATCAATGCCCAACATTGCATAATAAGGACAACTCTCATCCACAATCTCAATCACTTCGAACTAGTCTACAAACGTCCTTACCCCGTCGATGTCCACAGGGACATGCTCCAGTCTTCCAAAAGGGCTCACTGTTTGTTGATTAGAATTTATGAGCTTGATAGGAGAGTAAATTAGCTTGGGTTTTCCCATCAATTCCCAAGTCTGCTTTGTCATAAATTTAAATTCTGATCCCAAGTCGAGGACCACATAATCTATATCATAGTCTCCAATCTAAAAATTAAGGTGAAACTCCTTGTTTGTTCTTATTTTCCTTGATACTTGATTCACAACCCTACTCAACATAGGGTCTACTCTCCCTATCTCATATTGTCTTATTAGATGTTGTAGTTCTTGTACAACTCTTTCATCTTTAATTAAATCAATAAATGTATACAAGAAACCTACAATCTTGCTTACCTCTTTTCCATCTCCGGGTGAGGCAGACTGATCGAATTCCATAGGCATTCTGCATTCTTTCACTTTTGGTTGTGCCTTATATGAAGAAGCTCGTTCTCCTCTAAATTCTCTTCTCACCTCTTCAAATGTCTGCTTTTCCTTCCTTGGATCGAACAACTGTGTCTTCTCTACAACGCTTCTGACCCCTGATCCCTCTATAGTATTTTCTGGAGTCACCTTGTCTTCTCCTGTAACAAAGCCTCCTCTAGTGATAAAAATGACTATGGGATCCTCTCCACGAGGTTCAACTGATATCAATTGTACTTGTTGGTTTCCACCTTATCTTTCCTGAAGTTTAGCCAGCAATGCTGGACATTCCTCAATAACATGTTCAAATGAGTTGCAGTAGCTGCAAGTGGTACAAGGGTTCTGATAGTCCCTTGCCAAATGACCTGGATGGGCGCAGTTATAACAAATGATCTCACCTCGACCTCGATCCATGCCTCCTCCTTGTCCTCTTTCTCTGAATCCACTGCGAGGGTTGAATTTTCCTCTTCCCGGGGAGTTAAACTGTGCAACATTTCCTTCTTGCTGTAATTCTCCTTGAATTTTGTATGTATCCATTGATCTTTCATGCATGAGTTCATAAGCCCTACATTCCTTCTCATCATGCCCCATATATTTACAGAATGTGCAATACAGATTTGCGGGTGTCTAAACATATTTTTGCATAAAGTAACATTCACCAGGGCGATGTCTATTTCTACATACCTCACACTAGGGTCGAGTGACCTGCTTCAGAGGGTTCGGAGATCCCGAGGCCAAGTATTCATTAAATAGGGGACAATGTTCCTTATCATGACCCTCTGATTTACATTTGATACACCAAATGTCTTCTCTTTTATCTTTTCCTTTTTATTTCTTCATATCTTTGACCTCTAGAGATAAGCTAGTTAACTGACTCAAAATTTGACTCATAATTGAGCTGGATTCTCCCATAGGGGCTGATTCTAGTTTCATGGCGATCTCTGGTTCCTTGACCTGTGAATCAATCTTCTGTTGCATTAGAGGGACTCTGGTGTGTTGAAAGAGGGTAGCGATGAACCATTCCTTGTTCTGTTCATCTGGAATCTGAAAACTCAAATGGCCTATCAAGGTCTTAAACCTCTGATCAAATTCCCAAATAGGTTCAACTACTCTCTGCTTGATTTCTTTCATCTCTGTAATGCACTATGACTCCAACTTGGATTTCTTGAATTCGACAATCAACGCAGTCTTCAGTGGTTTAGGCTGTGCAACTTCCTGAACAAATATCATGTATCAGCTCAGTGTGCGGTCTCTTAGGGTAGTATTAAACGAATTCCTCTTAACATCTTTGTCAATGATACCCTTAATACTCTATACAACTTCACATAAAAACCAATGTTGGTCGGGATCCTCAAATCCATCTCCTCTAAAAATAGGTAACCTCATCTCATCTGCCATAGATCTTCCTAGGTTTCTTGACTGAATAGGTACTAAACTGCTAGTAGCAGTGCTCTGAGTGCTCTGATAACTTAGGTTAATCTGGTTTCTTAATGCTTCTAACACAACAGGAGGAGTAGTAGTACTTACTTCGACGGTAGGCGCAGTCCCTGAAATTCTTGATTCTTCTCGGCGAGGTTCTTCAGTCTTCCCTTCCTCTTCCCTAGGGGACTCTGAATACTCCTCATTCAATAGCTCTTCTTATTTTCCACTGTATAACCCTTTGTCCTATGCTAGTGGTTCATGGTTCTACTCAAACAGGTTGATAAGAAAAAATTATTTGAATGATCTCCCATTGTGCGTGTGTCCAACCTCTTTGTTGATGTCACTGTTTGAGTTCTTGAACATTAGCTTTAAAAATCTGACCAATTACTTTATCTTCAAGATGTTATTCTCATGCAACAACATCTTGATCTTCAACTTCAAAAAGTTTAAAAACTTTCCTCTAGGTCCCTTAAAGAAATACCTCTCTACTTGGCTATACAATTCCACTCTGTCAATGGAAAACTCAATAATATACCCTCCAATAGTGCTATCAAACCAGTGATCTACTGCTCTTGACACAACTTTATCGACTCTCTTGACCTTCTTGATCAACGCCAACATCCAAACCATAGGTGGTCTAGATCTAATTTCAAATTGGGTATCTGCTAATCTGACTAACCAGTCGTATAACTCCTTATGAATTCTTCCAAAGTAAATCTCGTGTATATCAGTAAATATATACCTTCCCAACCAATCCTCTGTACTAATATTAGGGTTATTATTCTGAGCTTCGGTGAAGTCCCTCTCTTGCTCTTCTATCCACTTATGAATCTCTATCTTCGATGGAAACCACCTTGACATTCCCTCAAGAAGATCTCGGTCCCGGCAATAGAACCATTTGTTGGCACAGGGGCAGACCCAGGGTTCAACTCTAACAGCGCACCAACAAGCCATAACTATTGGCCCTTTCGGCAACACCTGTGAAGAAAATGAAGTCTCACCCGAAGTAGCAATAGGGTGGTTGCAAGACACAGGTGTCTACAACCAGAGGAAATGCAAAGTGGATCTAGAACATCAACGTGGATAACCTAGATGTACTTAACAATATTGTGCTTACTTGCAAAGTTATATCGCTGATCTAACATTCATGTAATAACAGTATAACAGATAACAAATAATCACAACATCAACCACATAGACAACAATATTTACTTGGTTCACCCTCTCCCTAGGGCTACGTCCACAAAACTGCACTTTTTGATATATTAGATGAAAGCATACAGTTCTATTTGCGCACTTAGCTACATATTTCTCTCTTCTCTCTCTTTCTCTCCCCTCCCTATGCACCCAACTGCAGAGTTGATCTTCGCACCCAGATGAAGATCCAGAATAAAGAATGCTCTCACAACACATAACTTCTCTCTCTCAATACAAAAATAATATCGACCATAATAAGCATAACCAACAAAAGATCAACCCTCCCAAGTCTTCTAGACCTTTATTTCTACATTAACATGACTCTTAGACAACCCTAGGCCGAAAGCTAGGTGTCAAAACCCTATATTCTAAGACCCTAGGTCCACTTAACCAACATTTTTAGGGCTTCACTAGCCTATCCTTCCTTCTTTTCCCTGAGGTGCTCCAAATCACTCATTGGTCTCTTTTTTTGCTTGTTGAGTTGTCCATGATCCATCTTCTTTGTTCATCTGTCTTCCTTGAACTTCTCATTCAACGACTCTCTTTCCTTCACTTCGCTCGTTCTCTTCTGCTTCTTTAACCACTTCAACCCCTCCTTGGTCTATGTACCTTTCTCACTCTTCGTACTTCGTCTTTCTTCTTCCTTATTCTTTTCTTTCAGCTTGAGAGAGACCATAAAATTTTTAGTTCCCAAGAACAATGACGACTACAATGATTTGTTAAAATTGAAAACAAGTTTTACCATTCACTTCACAAATTCGAATCTCTAGATTGACATTAGATTTATAAAACATACGAAGATCTAATAATTTAACTCAGGATTAATTAACAATTAACAAATTCAATATCAGAATCAAGATCGGTAAATGAAAATTACAACGAATGGAGGAAATTCGAAGTTCTGGGCTATAATTAAATTCGACAGCGTTCATAACAAATTTTAGCTTACAGAAGTAACTATATGATTCTACAACGATATTAACATTATAATACAAAAATTTATTCTCGACGTAAAATAAACTTCAGAAATAAAATACCAGAACCGTTGAAGACAAAAATTGAGAATGTCCTCTAACATCTTGTGCTCCTTTTTACTCCTGCTTGTTAATCACCGAGACTTCACTGATACCTCCCAACCAATGCTAGGGGTACTCTTATTCCCCCTTATCCCTTTGAGCCGCAAAGGGGTCACACACAAGAAACCAACAAACAATAGCTCCAAGGCTTTCCTCGCAAGGAAGTGCTTCCACTCTTTCTTCAAGCTTGGAATCCCAACTCTCACAATAAAACATAGTCCAAACAATTTTGGTAGTATAACATTACCAAGAATAATTGAGATCCTTTCCCCTTCTACCACATTTGTTTTATAGAAAAATCCCCAATGACACATGTCCTCATGCACAATTAATTATCTTTTTAATAAATTTAATTAGGATTTTTCACTCACACACTTGTCACACTCTCTCCAATTTGCACAAGTAATTACCATTTTTATATTAATTAAAAAGTCAATTTCCCTCACATACCTCCCCCTTCACTTTCTCTTGCTTGTTCTCGGTGTGAAGGGCTCTTGAATTTGCAGAATTCTCTGGACTCTATCCAGAGCTTAGTCATGGAAGTCAAGCACGACATCAAGGAGCTGTTGAACATCGATGAATGTCGGGAACGTTGCGAGGAGCGCTTGGAGACTCTTATGTGTGCTCTCCGACACACCACACTGGACCATGGATTCCAGCCAAGGACATTGCGCAAGACACACAGAAGAGAGGAAAGAAGACAATCTTGTATAACACCTCATCAATTTTCATGACTGCATGGCTCTACTGGATCTACAACATGAGGATGTTTGTATGAAGATGTTCATGCATTCATTGGATGGGGATGCAAGTAAATGGTATTTCTCATTACCCCCTTCCATCATTTCATCCTTGAAGGATTTCCACAAAGTATTCAATGAGCACTGCAAAATGTACTTTTTAGATGAGTTATTATTTGACAATTGTTGCGGGGAATATGAATTGCATGATGAGATTGAAATTATAGATAGAAAATAATTTCTCCCTCACAATCTTCATCAACTCTCTAATGATCTTCAAGATGATGTGCTTTCCCATAAACATGAACTAGAAATGGATAATCAAGAAGCTGAAGGTTCTCCTACTACCATTTTTCCTCATTGTTATAAATCTGAAGATTGTGTTGCTTTAGATACAAAACACAATGATCAGTTGTATTTTGGTCAAATGCCAATTGAAATTAGTAAAATCAGCCCTCATCTTTCATATTCACAGACACAGGGATATGGCAGCACCCATGGGAAATTGGATTTGCAGAGATCATCCATTTTCAAGGAGGAACAACAAGAGGACTATCTTTCACCTTATGTACTTGTTGCTTCAAATTTAGATGAGAAGGCTGACTATGAGGAATAAGGTGATGTTGTTTCAAATATGTTTCAAGATCATATTGCTGATAATTAAATGCATAAATCTTCATCTTTACCATTAGGATTTTATCTCGATGTTCCAATATTTGAAAAATATAGTGATGAGGAGGAAGAATTTAAAAATTAGAAGGGCTTGTTGACTAATGGAATCACATCTAGTTCTACTTTTAAACAAAGAGATGATTAGCAATGCATTCATGCAATGGTCGATAATAGTTACAAGTCTATTGTTCCAAACACTTATGAAGATCCTTTTATTTCTGAAACATTTTAAAAATATATCATTGTTGGAGAGAGTAATCAACAATTTTTTCATGATACATCTTTTAAGACTCATCATTCATTTGATCATTATGAAGATAGTGATGTAGAAGATCAAGAACATATCTATTCTTTCCTCTAAAAAATTGTCATCTATAATGAGCTAGCACATCATAGTGATGTATCCGAGTCACAGGGATATGACAAAGGAGAACATAAAGGATTAGATGAGCAATTGATCATGCATGTTTCTCTATCAGTGGTTGAGCAACAACAAGTTTTGTACAAATTTCAAGATCCAGTTGCTACTTATATGGAGATGTTTTGAAGTAATGAAGTTTCAGTTGTTCCCATCTTTAAGGCCAAATTTTTGGATTGCAAGTATGATTTCAAAGATTATGATTTACATGCTACAATCTGTGTGTTTGTGAATTTGCATAAAGTTGGAAGGAAAGTTCAAGTTGTTAGTCAATTTATTATTTGGATGCATTGGAGATTCAGTTTTACTTGATCAGTTTTCTTCTACTGATTAGAAGTGGGAGTAGGCAGGAGAATAAGCTCACCATACGAGAAGTTAGATTCTTTTCAGTTTGTTAGTTTGCAGCAGTATAAGACTCCATGCCCACGGAACAACATGATTATGTCCAGTCAAATATGTTAGGTGATAGGTAAGGCCTCTAGTCTACAATTTCTTGACAACTTGCAGGAAGCGTGCCATCCCCCATGGAGCCAAATGTTAGCACAGGAATTTGCAGTAGCATTTTTGGTCATTTCGCAGCGCCGATGAATTAGGAGTTTCCTTAGCGCACCTTTGTCCTATGATCCTTTACCATAATTCGTCATAATCATTTGATGTCATATCTCCCATTTTTTTCATCTCCCTTTTTTTTTAAAAGAAATATGGAGATTTGGTCATTTATGAGCTTGCTAACTTTTTATCAATTTGAATTTTTCTACCAAGCTCGACGCTGCTAAAATCACTAGTTTAGACAAGTTGCAGATTGTGTTACGGGATTGATTGTTAGAGTTGAATTGGAAGCTGAGGTGGATGTAGTAGTTCCATATCTTGTTGCAGATCTTCCATCATCAGCCACAACCTCCAGCTCTTCTTCCACATACTCCATAGTCATTTGCCAACTGAATTTCACCTATACTAAGGTCAAGCCACTCTGCTTTAGAATCTTGAATGCCCATTCATTCACTTGGCTCTTGTGTCCACACTGCACTACAGAAAGTCACTACCAAAACTATGCTATGTAATTTGTAGAACTTTTTTATAGTGGCACTACAGAAATTGCAGAGTTACTTCACAGAATGGCACTACAGAATTTGCAGAACTGTTTTACAGTGGCACTACAAAATTTCCTGTAGCGGTCACTGTTACCAATTTGATCATAAAACCCTAACGATGAAGTGGGTTTCTCTGAAATTTTTTGTGGAGACAAATGATATCCCTGTTGAATTGCTGACCAAATTTCAACCTGACCCAGTTTGGAATTTGAGAGAAACAATTAAAACACTATTGCGCCGCAAAGTGTGCTGCAAATTCTTTATTTTGCATAGCTGATTGGATATTCACCCTGTTGGGAGGTTACCACTTGTCCAGGAGGTTTCGAATGGATTCTCATGGATCAGTTAGATGTCAAGGGACACCTGCACCTAAATTTTAGCTCCATTAAATACCTCATGCAGTGAGGTGGAAACAATTTATTAATGACTTCCAACAATTTCCCGAAAATTAGAAGTTTGTTGGATTTTTGTCTCTTTGACTGTTGCCACCTATCTCCAAGGCTTAGAATCCAATGAAAGAGATGGGATTCGACCTCCTAAGGATATTTGGATGATATTTTCTATTTAAGAGAGGATGGAGCTCTTGAAGGGAAGGGGGATTCATGAGCCAAGAGAAGCTAGAGAGTTGTAGGAGGCACTTTACCTATGATCATTGTAACCCTGAGGGGCTTATGTTTTTGTAAACATTTCTGTTATTAGAAATTCAGAATATCTGTGGTATCAAGCTATTTTTTCTTTGTTTTCCTCTTTGTCTTCTTACTTGAATGAATTTTACACCTTAACGATCATGGTTGCCTCTGATTAATGGATTCTTGAGCATATAAGGATCTGATGTATCTTGTCTATTAGTCATTTTTTACATTCAAGTACCTTGAATTCATTTTTGCAGAGAGGATCTCTGCCTTATGGATTTTCTTCTCTGTGTTATCGTTTCTCTTCCTTTATCCAATAAACCTTTTATTTGATATACAGATTGATTGTTTTTAATGAGCAGGGTGTTTTCTTGACTCCATAGCCCAACGGTCCATCACTGCTTTATAGTAACTAATTTTCTTTTCCTTTCCTTGTTTTCTTCTTCTTGTTCCAGTATAAACCCAATCAAGTCTTTTTATTTCAAAATGTGCTAGGATTTCTCTTAAGCGGTCTAAGAACAACTTCCAGCGCTAACATTTTTTGCGTCGTTGTCGGGGACAGAAATGAATAAATCTTCCCTGGGAGGACGACATTGATCAGATCCATCTTTTGATGGTGAACAAAGGCTGGTCACATATCAAAGACTGCATCATTCACCTGGAAACTCCACTCCATGAAGGAAGAACCTGTTGGCGACTTCACTGATACAGGATATAATAGCCATGGAATCTATCTTGGCTCGAGGGTTTGCACCTTTAAATTTTTCATCTATTCCTGGTTTCCCGCATCTAGTACCTCATTTGACAAAATGGGGAGATTTTCTGCCTATCTTCAAAGAGAGGAAAGAAGACAATCTTGCATAACAACTCATCAAGTTTCATGAGTGCATGGATCTACTGGATCCACAACATGAGGATGTTTGTATGAAGATGTTCATGCATTCATTGGATGGGGATGCACGTAAATGGTATTTCTCATTACCCCCTTCCAACATTTCATCCTTGAAGGATTTCCACAGAGTATTCAATGAACACTGCAAAAGGTACTTTTCAGATGAGTTATTATTTGACAATTGTTGTGGGGACTATGAATTGCATGATGAGATTGAAATTATAGATAGAAAATAATT
>ML799885.1:185511-224773 GCA_009831015.1 Picea engelmannii | reverse complement strand
AGCACAAACAATCCATTTCTCTACATGGAATATTTTTCTTTCGATCGTCATGCTTTCAATTACCCACATTTTCCTCCAAATTTACTACAACTTCAGATGGAAAAACTCTGGAATTTCGCCCTTCTCAGTATTTATCAGCTAGTACATAATATAGGAACAGTATGAACTGGAGGATATGCAGGAGCAACCTGTCAAAAACATACAATTGCGCCTTTATGTCATCGTCGTAGCTGCCAGTGCATTTATATCTTCCTCAACGTGTGCTTCCAATTATAGTTGCACAGAAATGGGCTCAGTGAGCACACATGTTGCCATGGACTTCTAATTTTTTCTTTCCTTCCTGTCAATTTCAAATTTTCAGAAGTGGGTCACATCGAACCACGGGCAGCCTTATCCTTGTCCTTGCTGAAGACATGACATGCGCTGTTGGGCACAGGGAATATACCCCATAAAGAAGAGTAGATTGGATGTATATAGAAAAGACGTCTTGAGATTTGATCCCCATCAATTGTGGATATTGGGCACAGGGAATATACCCCATAAAGAAGAGTAGATTGGATGTATATAGAAAAGACGTCTTGAGATTTGATCCCCATCAATTGTGGATATTGTGAGGACTCTTGAGTTATTCGTGGACACAGAAAGTTAACATAGCATATCGAAGCTTAGAGTCCAATGATATGGCTCTCAATGAATTCTACTTTGAATGAAACTCTACTATAACGGGCAGTTTACAAGTGCTTCATATTTTTACAGTTTGATGGAGGAGCATCTCACTCACGGTGGACATAAGTTAGTAGGGATAGTGGGCATAAATAGTCAGAAATATTGATGTGAGAGACTGTGAGAGGAGGCGAGGTCTAAGCACCCCGCAGGCTGTATTTAGTGTAGTGGTGGGGCATTTGATATTTGGAATGATGTTGTTTAACTGTAATAAATTTGTTGGCTAAAAGTTTTATGTTCTTTAAATTGTATTTTTGAATTTATAAATGGATTCAGCTTGTTGGAATTTTTTGGGATATTGTGGATTAAACAAAATTAATCATTTAACTTTGCATTAAGATTTTATTTAATTTTAATAAAGTTTAATAATGTTAAAAAAAAACAATGAAAACTTGTGAAATTTTGACTCACCCAAAAAGAGACTACAGCATTGTCCACCATGCACAAAGCCAATGATTGACTTAGTGCATGGTTTATGTGTCAATTGTAGTAGTTTGAGTACTCCATGCCCAATGGTGTCGGTTAGATGGGCATAGCTTCCAGTAGATGGCCCAAGTTTTTATGGCACACTTCTCACAGGAGTGAGCTAACTCGGGAGCAATCTTCCCTCCTGAGTTACTTTTCCGACAAGTTCTCAGGCAATCTGCTTTTAAATTTTCTGTCAATTCAGAACTCTAATCGATTTTTTGAACATCTGAATTGGTTTAAAATGAAACATAACCTTTGGAATAAAGTTTTGAAATGCATGGAACATTGATCCATGCAAAACTCAACTTACTCCTGAAAATTTGACTGAATTCAGTTACATGTTTTTGCCTGAAAAACGAAACTCTTGAAGAAAAATTGCTCCCAAGTCAACTTACTCCCTTCTCACATGGCGGGAATGCTACACCGGCCCTACTGCACGGTGCACCCCCTTCCGTCGTAGCCACCTCATTTGGACCATATTGCAGACTCTGGATAGACGTACTGTAGATGAATTGGCAGTCGTGTGACGGGACAGTGGTTTCGGATGCCGCTTTATTTCAAATTAAAAAAATTGAACCTGCTTCGTTTCCCTCCTAAAAACAGCTTTGTCCCTGTTTAAAACAGCTCCGTCCCTGTTGTAGTCACACGCTCTGAATGGCCACTGCGACAGGGGAAATTGTTGTTTCTGTCAATTACGGGTTTGCTCCCAAACACAGTCTCCCCGCTGCCTACGACGACTCCTTCACTGCCCTCTCGTGGCTCTGCATTGAAGCGACGAACATAGACAATGACAATGGGAAAGATGGGGATCCGTGGCTTCAGTCCCATGTCGACTTATCCAAAATGTTTATAGTCGGCAATAGCTCGGGCGGAAATATAGTGCATCATGTGATTGTGAAGGAAAGATACTAGAATCCTCCCAAAATCAAAGGGGCGATTATGGTGCAGCCTTCCTTCAGTGGAGAGCAACGCACTCAGTGGGAGATCGAATAGCGGAGGTGAGGCCAACATAGAAATGCAAAAGGGGCCAGAACAACGACATTGGTATGAAATATCTATGATCTATATTTATTCCTGGATCTTGTTCCTCAATCCCCAGATATCTTGCAACATTCAATCTGTAATACGTTCGAAGAGATGGAGCATAACAGTATCCAACACATGAGAAAATCCATTGGTAGGCGTGTTGGGGCAATCAGATCGATCCTACCCTCTTCGTTGCTCTCTTCGTCTCCTTCATCGTAGCTTTGTGCAGTTATTTCATTGGGAAATGACATATTTACATTTAAAAACAAGGTGATCTCTTTTTTTGTTGTTTGTTTTCAGGTTTGCATATCGTATTCACGTGATATGGGTTTGAATCTTGTTGACTACCTTATAATCTCTAGGAAGAATCTTACAACCCCAAGCACGTTTCTGGATAAATAGAGATTTGAAATCATGACCTGCGTAACAACAATAACACTAACAATACGTTCTATAAATATGATTTATTTATCAAGCATTTAATTTGATACAATTTTTTTTGTTTAATAATTTTTTTTATTACCACTGTTCTATATCTAATTTTCTTTTGTTTAATAATTTTTTTCATTACCATTGTTATATATCTATAGATATTGTAATATTTTTTTCCAAAATTTTGTAAGTTTTGGGTTAAAGTGAACAATTTTCTTAAATTTTGGTTTTAAAGTGAACAATTTTAGTCATCATCACACTCACAATAATGAAAGATGTATTGATATACAACACAATTTCATCTATCACATTGTGAGATTTGTGATAAAAAAAAATTGAAGTCAATTTTAGTGATCATTAAGCACTGCAATAAAAATAAAATCATTGCTATTGAATTTAAAAACCAAATATATAAATTTAGTGTAAAGATTTTAGTGTAAAGATGGTTGCATAGATAACTTTGGCATGAAAGGTTGAAATACAACTATATGTTTGCTCATTTACTATCTACAAATACTAATTAACCATGACAAAGTGATAGATATGCTCTGAGTGAAAAGTACTATTGAAGTATGTGAAGCTTGTTTAGTTGTGAAACAATTCTAAAAAGCATTTGATAAAACTTATAAAATGTTAAAAGAATTTAAAGTTGGTTTTAATTGATATTTTTTAACCATCGAAAATGGAGTTTAGTTAAGAGTATAGTTTCCTTTCATTCACATATAACAATGGATTTATATACTAAAAATAAAGAAACTTTTTAAGTTTTTAAGAAATTGATTTAAATAAAGTTTTATCCACTAATAGTAATGTAATGGTAAGTTTATACTAAAAATAAAAAAACCTTTTAAGTTTTTAAGAAATTGATTTAAATAAAGTTTTATCCACTAATAGTAATGTAATGGTGAGTTTTTCTTTAGTGATTTTTAAAACACACAGAATTGAAAGACATGAATGTTATTAAAGAAAAAATAAGCATGGATGTTTTTTTGGTGCATGGATGCTTTTTTATATGCTTTAAATTATGTTAGTTGAACACAAGAATGAAATGAATTTTTTTATTAATATCCTTGAAAGATAAAAAGAAGATCTATGGGATGTCACCAAAATAAAATTAGATGGATTTGTTAGCACTAGAAGTCACCTTCAGATTGTGTTGAAGGTGAGCCCAATACCCATCAGTTTATATGTCACAGGTTGGTTTTAAAGAGGTCAAATGGGCATAGACTCAATGATAATAACATTCTAATTCAGAAACCTGGACTAGCATGCAAAACATTTGAGGTTTGGAATCAACTTCAGTCAGTAAGTTGGAGTAAGGGTGAATAGAGGGAAGACTTTGGAGAGGAGAGTGTAGAGGTCTGCTATGGACATCAGGTCTTCAAGCAGCCTAAGGAGGAAAAACTCAAACACAAAATCCTCTTGGATTCAAATTTCAATGAAACTGAAAGAAATTATAACAACACTATAATCAAAACATTCATCATAATACAATTACAACAATTCATGTGAATCAGTCATTCATGAACTCTCTCAGTATCAGAGGAAAATAAGATGGAGCAAGAAAGATGACTTAGATTAACCAAGATGTCTCAAAAAAAAATACATAACTAGAGAACCAGTGTTGTTCATAAAAATATTACAATAGTAGGGAGCCTAGCTCAACCATTCAACCTTAACAAAATATCAAAACTGCATATATATACTAAAATGTTTCAACCACAAAAAATGTGATCATATCACTGCCTTCAAAGCCTTCAGTTGACGCCCACTCTGTCAGGTTGTGCAGACTTCATGATGTTAGACGCGAGCTAGGCATAGTTATGTGCTTTGCAGGAAACATTGCCCATAAGGAAGCTTTGGATCGTCAGTGTGCCTTCATGGTTGCTCTCTGCAACGTTTTTCATTTATGGGATGAGGCGAGGTCTCAACTGCTGCCCACAATCTTCAATAAATGTCTTCATTGGGATTAGGACTGGGCCTGACACCCATAATTGTTCTCAGACAGTGCCAATGATTTATGCAAGTCAATCACGGCGCCTCAAGGCTCTGCAAATCTTCTTCCATGACCAATGCGAGTGTTGCAGGTGGCAGGTTGATAACGTATGCGCAGGGGTGATGTGGAGCGAGGTGCTTGATGAAAACTTGCATGCCCCAACGAGTGAGTGACGCCCATGTGCTACTCTTGGATAGGATGTTATATGAGCATGTGATTGTGGGGCCACTCAAAGGTGGTTTGGATTTAGACCGCTTTTGGGCCCACAATCCATCTCCCTTTGCCACATATCGCTCTTGACTTACCATGGTTTCAATTGCGGGACTGCTCAAGAAAATTATCGCCCGAGCATGTTGCATTCCCGCAATGGACTATGGTCGTTGATATCACAATCTTGGATGAGACTTTCATGATTAGCGGCTCAAATCTACCCCCTCCAAATCAATGGATCGGGTCTTTCCTTTCAAAACAACGACCGAGATTTGGTTCGCGGATCGGCCTTCGGGCCTTTGGCCGCTTCGACAGCTTCGGCAAAATTCGACGCTGAAATATTAAAATTGTCTTATGGTTATGCTTCAATCCCGAAACAGATTGTTTGAGAAAGTTGTGTTTTGTGTTCATGATTGTGGCCTGCACGATCAAGGATTTGGACAACTGGCTGTGGGTTTCGGAAGACAAAAGGATCAGTGATAGAGGCCAAGGAGATGAGTGCTCAAACACAAAGGGGCAAACAAAAAATGACTTTTCCAACTAAAGGGGAAAATTAAGACTTGGTCTGGGAAAATGATAGAGATAGGACAAAATTACAGACTTAGGTAGAAACCATAAACCCACAGGACTCTAACAAGTTAATATGATAACATTTGGCTCCACAGGGGATGGCATGCTCCCTGTGAGCTGCCAAGAACCAGTAGTTCCAGTGCCTTAGCTGTTGGGTTATGGAGTCACTTATAAAAACTAAAAACAAAAGAAAAATGATATTTACAATGACATGGGAAGCCACTCATGGCTCAAGTAAAAAAAAAAATCAGAAAATGCCCATTTACAGGGCTACCAAAAACTTCAGAATCCTTCAAATCCTGCAGCTTGTAAGTGTTATTTGAAGAAATGTCAGAAATTTTGAAGGGGCCAATCCATAAGGCCTCAAATTTACTGTGATTGTCTTTGTCTTGTTTAGGTGCATCCCACTTGAGTACTAGATCTCCCAGCTGAAAATCCTCTTTGGTCACCTTCTTATCAAAGGCCTTCTTGATCTTCTGTTGATGGTTATATGCTTTGTCCAATAGTTGCTCTCTATTTTGTTGCACTTCTACCTGCTGTTGTATTCTCCTAATCATATTATTTGGTTCTCCCTGGCAATATTGGAAGAATTCTGCCACAGGTAAGGCAAGCTGAGAAGGAAAAATGACTTCAACTCCATATATAAGTTGGAAAGGAGAGATACCAAGATATCTCTTTGTTGTCACTCTGTCAGCCCACAAAACAAAGTTAAGCTTTGAATCCCATGCCTTCTTGTTGTCTTCTAATAGTGTTTTGATGATCTTAATAAGGCTCTTGTTAGAGGACTATGCCAGTCCATTCCCCTGGGGATAGTAAGGAGTAGAGTGAATTAATGTGATTCCAAACTGTTCACAAAACTTAATCAATGGTTCAACCTTGAAAGTTGCATCATTATCAGTGACAATTCTATTTGGACAACCAAATCTTGCCATAATATCTTCAAGAAAACCAATGATTATCTTGTGGGAATCATTTATTGTGGGGATGGTCTCTATCCACTTAGTAAAGTAGTCGGTGGCAGTCAAGATCCACCTATGATGACCACTTGAAGCAGGATGAATTTCCCCAATAAAATCTAGGCCCCACTGCTGAAAGGGTCCTGAAATTACCACAGGCTTTAATGGCAAAGACTTGAGTTGTTGCTTTCCAGAGAATTTCTGACACTTGACACAAGACCTAATCTTTACACAGACATCAGTGAAGAGACTAGGCCAAAAATAGTCAGCCCTGAGAATCTTGTAGGTTGTGGTTCTCCAGAAGTGATGCCCCCCACATAAACTATCATGAAAATCATACATAATCTATTGGGCTTCCTGTGGGTCTAGACATCTCAAAATCACTCCTAAAGGGTATTTACAATACTTGATCAATCAGACAATATTTAATTGATTTGAGCTTCAAATCTCTTACCTTGCTATTTCCCATGCCATTAGGGGGCTGTAACTTCTGTAGGAAAAATATAATGTCTTTGTACCAAGTGCATCTTGCCAACAGGGGTGTGACTTTAGGACCTTCATCAGAGAACTCAGCTTGTTGATTCTATGAACAACTATTGATGAAATTGACCCCCAAGGCTTTATAAATAGATTCAACTAGAAACCTAGCTAAACCTTGACCTTTAACCAATTTGGTAGACTTTATTTAAAGATCAAATTCAAGGATTTTGGCAATCCACTTGCTCCTTCTTCCGTCTATGTCAGGATGAATGAGGATCTCCTTCACGGAAGATGAAGGGACAAATGCAATGACTTTTGAATGCAAGACATAAACTATGAAGGCCTTGAGAGATCTAACCAAAGCATAGGCTTGTTTGTCCATGATGTCATATTTTATTTCGGCATCTCTCAATGCCCTACTGAAAAAGGAAATGGGCTTCTCTGACCCTTCAGTATTTTTCTGCAATAAAACAGCTGCGAGGTGCACGCAGATCTTCTGTCCTATGCGGAGTAGGATCTTGTGGCTCTGTGCATGTAGTTGACTAACCACGATAATAAAAGAGAAGAAGAGTTGGTGGATGTAGCCCCAGGCTGGGGGTGAGCCACGTATATCCTGTGTTGCTATGCTTTGTGCGATGTGTTTACTTACTTAGTGCTTTGATATAGATGAATGTTGGATAGATCTGTTGATGCTTTGTGCTTAATAATGTGAACGAATGCTATATCTAATCTATGTTGATGTGCTTAGTGCTTGAATGTTTCAGACCTGTGTGAATATTGCGCTGCTATGTTATTAGGGTTTATCTGTGTTGTAAACTAAGGCTGGATATTAATGAACTATAACTGTTAAGTGCTCTGTTAAGGCGTTGTAATCACATATCGGTGTCCCAGCTAAGGTTGCAGACACTGGAGTCCTGCAACCACCCCTGCCTCTACCTCGGGTGAGACTTCATCTGCTTCACAGGTGTTGCCGAAAGGGTCAGTAGTTAGGGTTTTTTGGTGCACTCTTGAGAATTGAACCCTGGGTCTTCCCCTGTGCCAAAAAATGGTTCCGTTGTTGGGACCTAAAACTGTGATTGTTGGGAACTGAAGGAAAAAAAGCTTTGTGTGTAGATCTGTTGCCCTAGTGCGCAATATTCTACTTGACGTATAAAGCTTTGTGCTAAGAAGAAAAGTCAGATCTGAAGAAAAGAGGTAAGATTTGAAGGCTTTGTGCTTTGTTAAAGGTAAGAATAGTGAAAAATTTGATTGAAAAAAGTAAGATAAGTGGAAAATTTTATTTCAAAAGTATGGGTCTAGGTATGTTTGATAAATTTTGTTCTAGCTTGAAAAATAGGGCACAATTAGATGAAAGAAGGTTTTATATGAATAGATCTGATAGAAATAATGAAATATATGTTATTCCTATGCATAGAAATAATGTTTGGACTAACAAATGGATGCAGGACCCTAGAAACAATTTTTTGCAGGTTAGCTACTATGATCCTAGTGCGCAATACAAAAAAGGTTGGGGATATTTTCAAAGAAAAAGAAGATTAACTCTTTGTTATAGTTGTAGAAGACCGGGACATCTTGCCAAGGAATGCCCTGGCATAAGACCTAGTTGTCTTTGTTGTAAAGCTATCAACCATGAAGTTTTGGATTGCCCTAGAATGATTGCTAAGGTTGAAAGAATGAATATGAGACAAGAAAACCCTGAGAAAGGCCAAAAAATGAAGACTATGGAAAAACCCCAGAAAGAATCAGAAACTGTGTTACTACAAATGAAAGAAACCCTGAATGATTACAAAAATATCAACTTATCAGAGAGCTTCAAAGAAAAAGAGTGCATAGAGACAAGAATAGGAGACTTCGACATTGATTATGTTATGGATGAAGAAACACAGGTGAATATCATGACGGAAAGGACTTGGGAAATTTTAGGAAAGCCTGTTATGATTCCTTCATTAGGAGGAATAGGATTATTTAGAGGAAAGTTGATAACCCTATGTGGAAGACTCACCCAGATATCTATGAATTCTCATGGAACTCCGACAGAAGAATATTTCGAGGTTGTTAAATTTATTGAGAACAACGCCCCATTTGCTATATTACTAGGAAAAACTTGGATTGAGAAAGATCAGGCCAGAAGAAAAGAAGAGGAAGTCTTGGAACAAAAGAAGCAAGAATTAAAAGATTTCATGACTATGAGGATAGCGCACTTGGTTGAAGAACAGGAGAACAGATCGAAGATGTTCAGAACCAGAAACTTGGATGTCGAAGTGAAAAGAACACAAGAAGGCTCACCGAAGAGTAGATCACCTACCCCAGACAGAGAAGAAGTATTGGCCTTGAACCCTACAAAAGACCATCAACAACGTGAAGTTACTATGCTAAAAGGAGATAAGGATCAGAATGGAAAGAGGAATATCGAGATAAAGATTACAGGGAAGAAGGCAAGAAAGCTCAGTAAGAATAGAACAAAGATAGAAAAGTTGCAGAATGTTCCAGAAGGGACTTCACAAAAGAAAGTTTTGCAAAACTGGAACTTTGTCGAGATATCAGAACAACGCAACATGGCACTTCGCCATGACGAAGCTATATAGTCGTTGAAATCTAAGATAGGAGATGACGCAATAAGATGGGATCTAGCACCACACCAATGGGTGAAAAAGAATGTCAAACCACAGAAGCAGTTTGATGCACAGAATGAAAATGAGAACTTCAAGCAAGCCAGACAAGAATTCTTGAAGCCAGACATTGCATCTACATCAACTGCACAACATACTTAGGATGCACCAACGTACTGTTGGGCCCCAACAACCCCCTTCTTTTTCTTTAATCAAAATCTAGGGTCCCTTGAAATTTTACTTGGATTCTTCGTTTGTTTCCCTTTGACTTGATTGGATTGGTATTGGTTTTCTTTGTTTCGAGGTTGGTTTGATTTTATATTCTTTTCTTTTCTTTGGTTTGAATTTCATGAAATTTAAATGCCATTTCATTTTTCTTTCTACAGAGTTTTAATGTTGATGGAAGAGCTTCATAATTTGGGAGTTTTTATTACGACACATCTTTTCTATGACATTTGTTCACATTTGATCAAATTTGAATGAGGGAGAGACGAACATAGAAATCTTAATTTAAACAAAAACCTTAATTTTTATCAACTTATACTTCCGTTTAAATTATGATTATGTTTTCGCCTTTTGCTCATTAACAATCATTTTCACAAAATCAGTTGGTAGGTTTAATTAATTAAATTATTTTGATAGATTGCATCTCATTTCAAAATAAAAATAAAATAATAATAAAAAGAATTATCTATCATTTGTTTGATTTTGTGAAAACCCAAAATTAATATTTTTCTCCTCCATCAACTTGAAGCTTATAGAATTTTAAGATCATATTTGAAAGGAAAATATAAACAATGTTTGTTTAGAACTTATAGTTAGTTTAAATTCATTTTTTATTTTGTTTTATTCACAATTTTTAGGTTATTAATTTAGGTTTCTTTTTGTTTCACAGGTTTTTATTTTCAATTATTTGGTACGGATCTGATCATGGCTTGATTTTATTATTTAAATACGTTCAAGATGATTGATCCAAAAATAATATTGGATTGTTGCAAATAAATTTATGAGCCACAACAGATAAAATTTGGAAATGTGTCAAGAATAGACAGACAATTTTGCAGGACTAGTTGCAGCCAAACCGTGAG
Source organism: Picea engelmannii (assembly GCA_009831015.1). Taxonomy (NCBI): domain Eukaryota; kingdom Viridiplantae; phylum Streptophyta; class Pinopsida; order Pinales; family Pinaceae; genus Picea; species Picea engelmannii. Next base: position 214,215 of record ML799885.1, on the reverse strand, counting down.
AAATCTAAATAAATGGTTTAAAACCCATCTCCAAAATGGACCCATTTAACTTATTTGTGGGAATTTTACCAAACAAATGCACGCTTTGAGAGATATTTGTCTCTCTTTATGAGGAAAATTTCAGGTGGCGGAAATTATTAGTGACGCCCAAACTATTCATTCATTGTATAAATATATGAGAAAGTTCAAAGCCATGGAGATCCAAGAAAGGGAGAGGAGGATTTTGATCCTTTCTCTTTTGTATATTATTTCTTTTGTAAACTTTTTTTTCTTTTCAAATGGAGTAACGGATGGTTGGAATCTTTGGGAGATTGGACAAGTATTTTCAAAGAAGAATATGGAATTCCAGGTTGCTTAATGGCTTTTGTCCTGTGAGTAAAATGGTTTTATTTTCATTATAATATCTTCGTATTCTTTGAATAATTGATTATGCATTGATTTAAATTAACTTTAGTCTGTTTTATCAATACATGGTTAATTGCTATCATTTATATATTAATTTTTTCAATCTTTAAGAGTCTATTATCCCAAAAGTTATTCATGGACCATATGATGAACACATTTTGTTGAAACTATATGAGAAAGCAGTTTACTCTTTGGCTTTCGTCCTGTGTAGACTTCGTAGTGTTTTTTCATTGTCTTCTCATGTAATTTCTTGATGTGAAATGTTATTTGTGTTGAATTAGCTTTAGTTAGTTCTGCACATAATATTTTATATCATGCTTTTCTTTATGTTGTCCATTATCTTTTGGTTTAGTTTATATCTGTGACTGATCATCTATTCAAGTATTTTGAGTTTACATCTAATGCTAGATAGCTAGTAACACCATTCCTGAGAATTGAAATTTCTTTCATTTTCAATTATTGGACATTTCAAGGTCACAAGATACATAGTTATTTGTCTTTTTGTCGTTATAAACTCACTCCGTAATATGAAACACTTCCTTGAATTTCTTCAGGAAGCATTATGCTTTCTTATTTCATAGGTTTACACTTGACACAGGTTAAGAGGAGCTCATACAATACAAAGAGATGAATTTAGCTTAGTACTGCTGATCAACGAGAGGTTAGTAGGTGCATTGCTTTCTTTTATTCAGATTTGTTTATATATGAATGAGACAATGATTGCATTAATTAGCTTTGATTTTTTCTGTGTCATTGTTTCAATTGTATTTGCTTAGTATTTATTGGTTTAAAATCTTTGAACATTAAAAAATATATATATTTATGTTCTTACTTTATCTTATTTTGAAACATTATTATGAACATTCATTTTCACAAGATTTCAAGTAAACCTTGTAAACTGTATATAGATTGTTTATAATCATTTGCATATTCATGTTTCTTTTTAATAAACATTAGTAAGTAATATATCATTTGTTAGAATCATATCTTTATATTAGTTTATTTATTTGTTTTAGGACTTTAGTTGGCTAATGGAGCCATTAAACCCGTCGGGTCAGATCATACCAAACGGCTTGGGTTAATTAGACAACCCTGGACCGGATCTATCCTTCCATTTGACGGTGTGTCACTTATGCCCGTCAACACGTACTAGATTCCTTCATCGCTGGATCACACTAATGAAGCACATCCCCAAGGACAAGTAAGTACCATAAAGGATTTTCTGCAATCCTATGTTAAACTACTAAATGATCCATCAGTTGTTAAAGTGTTACAAAATATGTTAGAAAGATGTAACATAGAGGTAGAGGGAAAGATAGAGCAGAGAATAGTTAATCATCTGCATACAAGGAGGAGAACAAGTAGAAAATTCAGATTGAATGCCAACATTGGATATTTCAACATGGGGGATATTATACTGGATTTAAGCTCTAAAGTAAATGTGCTACCCAAGAATACATGGTAATGTATGGGAGAACCCACATTACGATATTCACATGTTCAGCTGAAACTAGCAAATCAACACAGGGTTCTGCCAATTGGAAGGCTAAAGGGCGTGACAGTAGATTTCCATGGAGTGTGCACTAAAGTCGATTTTGAAGTGATAGTGGCACAACACCTTATCTAGCATTTCTTGGCTTGGATTGGGCGTTTGACAACCAAACCATCATCAATTTAAAGACGAGGAAGATGACATTCAAGTCAAGAGAGTACAGAGTTGTTGCGCCACTAGATCCATCAGAAGGAGAAAGTTTTGTAGAACCCACTTGCTTAGACCTAGAGGAAAACAACCAGTTATACAGAACCACCACGCAAGAAGAAGATTATGTGAATCCAACTACAGATGGGGTACTTAATTGGATAAGTATCACGTCATGCACGTCAGACTCATATACAGGGCTGGAGAATTGGCACCATATATTACATGAAGTATCCACAAGAAGGTGTGCAAGAATAGACCGCGCAGTAAGATGGGTAGGTACAGAGATAATAGAACCTCCCAGTTTTCATGGGGTGAATGACTTAGAAGAATTCCTAACAATATATGAAGATGAAGTGTTAGAAAATCATAGGCTCTTAGCTCTAGAAATAGCACTCAAGGAAACACCTACAAGATGGTGGGGTGCGCACAAAGAGACAGTCAAGGACTGGTACCAATGTAAGCGATTACTATGCATCATATTTGGCACATAATAGGGAGGCAATCAACTGCAGATATATGATGGACAGGGGAAGCCAGCAGAACACTTGGAGAAGTGCATAACACTATGGAAAATGACACCACCAAAAGAATGGTCTCATCATTTTATTCACACATTGGAAGGAATTCCAGCAAACTGATATGTAGACCAGGAATTGCAGAGAGGCATTGTAGAATGGACAACATTACAGCATAACTTTATAGTCACTTTCTCATTTGAACATGAGAAACACAACATGGATTCAACACTCAAGAAAATTAGAGGGGCAATATTGATTCAAGAACCAGAGTTTGAACTTATAACAGAGTATCAATAGCTGAACAAACAGACAGTGAAAGAACTATTGTCATGCTACCATGTGTAGGAAGAAGCACTAGATGAAGATGACCCACACAACATTCAAATTACATAAATGGAAGGAGAAAGGGAGGTGGAAGGTCCATCTCTTGAATCAGAAGTATTTGTTGCGCCAATCAAGGTGAAGAAAGTAAATATTGGGACAAATGATAATCTCAAAATGGCCAACATTAGAGATTACTGGGATGAACAGATAGTAGAAAGAATAACAGAGTTATTGCGCGAGTATAGTGACCTGTTCCCAACAACCTTTATAGAGATTAAAGGCATAGTAGGAGAGCTAGGAGAGATGAAGATACCTCTTAAATGTGAGGCTAGATTAGTCATATAATGGCCATATAGATTGAACCCAATATATAAGTAGAAAGTAAAAGAATAAATTGACAGAATGTTAGATGCTGGTATCATAGAACCAGTGGAGGAATCTGAATGGGTAATCCCTATGGTAGTTCAGGTGAAGAAGCAAGGAGGCATAAATATATGTGTAGATCTCATCAAATTGAATGATGATTGCCTACATGACCCTTTTCCCACCCCTTTCACAAATGAGGTATTATGTAGGAGGCTAGGAAGCATACTCATTCACAGATGGATTCTTAGGCTACCATCAAATTAAGATAGCCCCAAAAGACAAGAACAATACCACTTTTTCCACATAATGGGGATCTTACCAGTACACATTCATGCCTTTTGGACTGAAGAATGCACCAACAATATTCTCAAGAGTAGTCATAGCTGCATTCAAAGAATTCATCCATCATTTTTTAAAAGTATATCTGGATGATTGGACAGTCTACAGTCTGTCAAAATATCACATAGAGGTATTAAGACTGATGTTGGAAAGATGCACAGAGTGTCGGATATCATTAAATATCAAGAAGTGCATTTTTGGGACACCATTTGGAATATTATTGGGCCATATAGTGTGCAAACAAGGCTTGCTAGTAGATCCTGCCAAGATTGCAGTGATGGTCAATTTAACACCACCAAAATTAGTACGTCGGTTGAGAGAAACATTGGGACACACGGGCTACTACAGGAAATTCATAAAAGGGTATGGGAAGATCACTGCGTCGATGGAGAAACTGTTGAAAAAAGATAGTAAATTTCAGTGGAATGAGGACTTTCGGTGGGGGTTGGACACTATAAAAGAGAAGATGGTAACAACACTGATACTAGTATTCCCAGATTGAGAAAATACATTTCATGTGCATGTAGATGCATCATCCATAGCACTTGGAGCTATTTTGGCACAGCCAGGAGCAAGAGAGTTAGATCATCCTATAACATTTGCAAGAAGAAAATTGTCAGAGTCGGAGAAGAACTACAATACTACAGAAAGAGAAGGCTTGGAAATGGTATATGCACTACATAAGTTCAAACACTCTCTACTTGGGAAACAATTTAAAATGTTCACAGATCATTCTACCCTCAAACACCTAGTCAATAAGCTAGTGTTGGGGGGGAGGATTTGTAGATGTTTATTGTTGTTTCAAGACTTTGAATTTGAAGTGATATTCATGCCAAGGAAGTTGAATGCAGGACCCAACCTGTCAAGAATAATCAATGGAGAGGAACCTACGAATTTAGAGGACAACTTCCCTGATGCACAGTTATTTTCAATCCAAGTAGTTGATGAATATTTTGCTGACATCATTCAATACTTGAGTATAGGGACTACGCCACAAGAATTCAACACTACGCAGAAGAAAAATATGGTAGTCGGAGTTTCAGACTATCAATTGATTGCAGGACACTTATACAAGATGGGCACAGACAACATCTTGAGAAGATGTGTACAAGAACATGAAAGGCCTAGGATTTTAGCAGAGGCTCATGAGGGAATAGTTGGAGGAAATTATGAAAGGAAAGCTATCGTACAAAAGGTATTGTGCACAGGACTATGGTGGTCGACCATCCACATAGATGAAAAGGAATACGTCCAGAGATGTGATGTATGTCAGAGGGTTGGTAAAACTAACAGATGGGATGAGATGCCCCTTAGACCACAAGTAACCTCGCAAGTATTCGACAAATGGGAAATAGATTTTGTGGGACCAATTAATCCACCAGCAATGAGGTCAGGAACAAGTTATAGCATTACTGCGATAGAATACTTAATGAGATGGGAAGAAGCAGCACCAATAAAATATTGTAGTGCATATATAGCAACACACTTCTTATTTGAGCAAGTGATCACTATATTTGGATGCCCAAGGATTTTGATGAGTGACCATGGCACTCACTTCATCAATAGTACAATCAAGGCTATGACTGAGGAGTTTAAAGTCTATCATCAAAAGAGTACACCATATCACCCTCAACCAAATGGAACAGTGGAATCTGTTAATAAGATCCTAGAGAATGCATTGACAAAGATCTGCAATGTCAACAGGGACAGTTGGGACTTGAAGATACCAGCAGTATTATGGACATACATGACTACATGAAAAACTTTGACAGGGCAGACACCATTCAGGTTGGTGTATGGACAAGAAGCAATGGTTCCACTAGAATTTTTGGTACCTAGTTTGTGCATAGAAGAAATCACCAACACGACAGAACAAGGCACAGTACAATAAATACTAAGTCAGTTGATGGTGATGGAAGAAGATAGGATTCTAGCAGAATTGAAGTACAAAAATCAAGGGAAAAATCTTGGCATGACAGATATATTAAAAGGAATAGTTTCAAGGAGGGATACCTACTCTTGGTGTATGACAGTAAATTTATTCAACACCCAGGAAAATTCAAAATGCATTGGTTGGGACCATATGAAGTGAATATTGTCACAGATGGGGGAGTTGTACAGTTGAAAGATTTAGGAGGTACAGAACTCAGAGGAATGATCAATGGGAGTCGAATGAAACTGTATAGGGACAATCGACCTCCTAGTACTTAGAAAGTTACCGCACAGTAAAGAGATATGTATATAGTGTATTATAGTTGAAAACAAAAGGGGGAGGGGGGTTACCACGCCATACATCAGAAGACTGCGCGCAAAAAAAATGGACTTAGCATGACAAAAATAAAATGTCCATGTTCAACGGCTAAACAACATACCGCGCACTTGGAAAACTCAGCGTGTTGGAAAAAGGACCAATGGTCAGAAAAGAAGGAAATTTGAAAAATGGCGGTTACGGATGAAAGGCGCCAATTGGAAACAATTATGAAATTCAATGCAAAAGTACAAATAAATCACCATTACATTAATCAACATTGGGGAAACTTCTCTGAGAAGCTTCACGACTCGCTTATATAAAGGGGAAATGCAGGCAACATAAGACCCATTGTGAAATCATGAAGTTGCAAAGAGATAGAGCATGCAAAGCAGAAGTGAGTTGACACAAGGTGAACTAGTGAAGAGTTAGTCAGCAAAAACCAACCACTACCCACGATGGCACCACCAAATATGGGTGTGTCGAGCCAAGCAGGGAGGAAAACACGAAGTAGAAGGGCACCACGGGAGGTAGCAAATCCTAGACAGGAAACCAAATAGCTCGAGGAATTCTTTGACGTCGATGCAATTTCGTCGCCGGTTGAAGCTCCCATAGACCCTATGCCAGAGGTGGAGGAAAGGAAGGGTCCAAATGCATCACCCATGGAAGTCGACCCAGCCAAAAGCGCACAGGGAAATTCCACACATAACACATAAAACCCATCAAGAACCGCAACAGTCGAAGGGGTCCCATAGGTCAATGGACAAGCTACTGTGTAGACAAAGGCGGTAGTACCCTAAAACAACAGAGCAGAAATAGCACAGGAACAAGAGGATCTAGTAGAGGATATCACTGGTCAGCTAGACCCTGATGTAGAAAGAAGACAGATGGAGGCAGGGTCCTCAATTCAACAGACAAATCAGAAGGGAAAACAACCTAGGGCGCGGTCTCTACATAGGTAGCCAAACCCAACAATTGTGCTCTCACGCTTTCCAGAAGGAGTGAAAACCATGCCAACACTTCTAGGTTTCGTGAAGAAACTGAGGTACTCTGACCACGATGTGGCCGACATAGAAAAATTCCCCTAATTTGTGCAACAGGTCTACTTAGACAGCATAGGGATAGGACCCTTTGGAGACCCCATCCTACAACCAAAGCCATGGGCAGATGGCCTATCAAATACTGGGATCCTCAACCTACTAGAGATTCCCCACTTTGGAAGGGGGGAAGAGGTGAACAACTACATCAAGCAGTTGATAGCAGTCCTCCATGGAGGATTTCTCTAGATGGAACATCCCGTCTTCATAGACATAGAGCTAATAGAAGCAATCATAGGACTATTGTCAATGGTTGAGAACCTCGCTCAGTACCTGGACGACAAAATTAAGGAGAAGGCACTGGTGAAATAAATGAAGAGAACATATGGTACAAAGAGGGGGTCGCGTGACATAATTATCAAAAGGATTAGCGACACCATGACACAGATGGCCACTAAACTCATGACCTACAAAATGTTGCGAAAATGTCGCAAGGAAGAAGTCCATGCTGAGGTCGTCGCAGTTGTAGCACAGTGTGAAAATGACACGTCGCTCAGTTGGGCCCCTTACCTACTCAACCTATTCATGGAGGACTGCAAAAGATGTGCAGGCTCAGCACAGAGTTCCACTACTCGTGGCTACTCATTTTGATCACGCTAATGGGGTAGACAGAACCCCCATATTCATACTTTTGTAGCTGGATAGGTCGGTGTCACGCAACATGATACACATCGTTGGGGAGAAACTTTGACCCCATGCAGAGAAGCAAAAACACGAGTACCTTTGTCAGGTACTTCACAGAGATATAGTAGAGTATATCCAACGCTTGGCAAATAACCCCAGAGGTAGTCGCGCAGTTCCAGGACATTGTCAACTTCAAGGCGTACATGCACAACATGTGGATACAAGCATGCAAGGATCTAGGGAAGGAGTGACCTCAATTAAGATAATGCATCATGGAGGAAGACGTAGAGATGAATATGAGAAATTGGCCCGATGACTAGAAGATCCCAATCTTACATCAAGAAGTCCCTAAGAGCACGAAGGTGGATGCAGGGCAAACCAAGACACCTGCAGGAGACAAAGTTGTGCCCAAAAGGATGAAACCAACACAAAATTTGACGGAGAAAAAGAAGGGGGGCATAGGAAAGAAGGATGCACAAGTAGGAAATAAGGAAACTGCCTCACAACAAAAAGAACAAGGAGTGGTGGCTACGAGAACACAGGAAACACCCTCAGCATCTACTCCTCAAGAACCAGGGCCACCTAAGTAGCCAATTTCGCAATCAGGAGGAACATATGTTGGCACAGAGAAGACCCAGGGTTCATCTCTAACAGCGCACCAACAAGCCCTAACTATTGGCCCTTTCGGCAACACCTGCGAAGCAGATGCAGCCTCACCTGAAGTAGAAATAGGGGGTTGCATGACACAGCTGTCTACAACCAGAGGAAATACAAAGTGGATCCAAGGCAACAACACACAACAACCTAGTTATTCTTTATCTCTTTTTAGACTACTGTGTGAGCTATATCTCAGATCTAACACAATGATGCCATAATAGAATAACAGAAGGTAAAATAACACAACATCAATCACACAGAACAACAAGATATACGTGGTTCACCCTCTCCCTAGGGCTACGTCCACAGAACTGTGTTTCTTGATGTTATTGGAAAACACACAGTTATATCTACACTCTTATCTTGCAGATCTCTCTCTCTTTCTCTCCCCCCCCTGTGCACCCAGCTGCAGGGTTGATCTTCGCACCCAACTGAAGATCTTACACACCAGAGTGCCCTCACACACAGCACTTCTCTCCCTTACAATAATAGTCACTCTCTTAACAATAATAGAAACAACACCACTGAACCTTAAGGAACCCCCTCTTCTCTCATCTAGGTTCCTATTTATACATTACAATAGCTCTCGGGAAACCTTAGGTCAAAACCTAGGTGTCAAAACCCTAAATACCAAAACCCTTGGTGTCTAAACCCCTAGGTCCACTTTTACCCACATTTTATGGGCTTCACCAACCTATATTTCCATCTTTCCAATGAGGTGCTCTAAAGCATCCATTGGTGGATTTTTTCGCTTGTTGAGTTGTCCATGATCCGTCCTCCTTGCTGGTCTATTCTCCTCGATCTTCTCATCCAATGGCTTGTTTTCCCTTACTTTGCTCCTTCTTTTCTCCTTCTTTGACCACTTTGACCTATGATCAGTCAATATGCCTTCTGTGCAGTTCGCACTTCGCCTTTCCTCTGTAATATTCGCTTTCTTTCATAACCAAGGCCCAATAGGCCCCCAACACTCACCTGTGACTCGTCCTAAGGCACTGTAAGACTGAACCTTCTTATTCACTTCGACGTCAATCTGCGCAGAGCAGCCTATGCTTTTTTCTCTATCTCTCCCTACTATGTGCAGACTGTATTTTCTGTGTTTGGTACCCAGTTTCAACTACACCTGGTACCTAGACCCTTCTCCTTCTGCTTTTACTGAGAGTTGTGAGGCAGTTGGTTGTCATAGTACAATTTCAACCAGCTCCCATTCACTAAAGCTTCCTTCCATTCTCCATCCAAGGTCTTCAACTGCGTAGCTCCTCCTTATGTAACATAGGCCACCTCATATGGCCCTGGCCAATGTGTCTTGAACTTCCCTGGATGCTTCATGAACTTGATGTCATATACCAATACCAGATCTCCTTATTTAAAGGCTTTCTTTTTTATGTGTCTGTCATGGTAATTCTTCTCTCATTATTTCTATACCTACTGTTGGAATCCTGCAATAAAATTTTCTTCCTCTAGTTCTACCAACTGCGCAAGCTTGTTTTGAATAGCACCAGTGTCATCCATGTCTATAAATGTTCCAGTTCTTAAGATATGAACTTAATATTCCATAGGTATTACTGCTTCTAGATCATAAGCCAACTTAAAGGGAGTTTGCATTGTCAGCTTCTTGCAAGTGGTTCTATAGGCCCATAACACTGTTGGTACTCTCAAATCCCAATCATCTTTGTTCACACTGAAAATATTCGTCAGCGTTGTCTCCAAGATCTTGTTGAAAGTTTCAACTATACCATTCACCTGCGGGTGGTATGGAGTGCTCTTCTGGTGATGAACTTCAAATTCATGAATCACACCTTCAATAGTATTATTAATAAAATGTGTACCTTGATCGCTCATAAGGATCTTTGGGCATCCAAATCTTGTTATGATATCCTCAAGTATAAATCGTGCAGCTGTAGTTGCACTATAGTCCTTAACTGCTCTTGCTTTTTCCCATCTGGTCAAATATTATTTCGCAGTGATTATGTATCGATCTTCTATGTGCTTCCGGTTGATAGGTCCCACGAAATCAATGGCCCATTTCTCAAATTTCTGTAAGGTTAGCTGAGGTGTTAAAAGCATCTCATCCCTTCTGGAAGGTTTCCCAATTCGTTGGCATACATCGCAGGTTTTATGGTATTCCTTAGCGTCTTTGTGTAAAGTGGGCCACCAAAGGCCAGCTCTAAGAATCTTTTGCGTTGTTGCTTTTCCTGCATAGTTTCCTCCTGTGATGCTTTCGCGTGCTTCTATGAGAATCAGTGGTCTTTCTGCCTCCATAACACATCTCCTCAAAATTTCATCAGGTCCCATCTTATATAGTTGTCCAGCTATAAGTGAAAAATTTGCAGCACGAACTACCAGTTGTTTCTTCTGGATGATTGTATAGTCATGATGTGCCATTCATGTTGATAGGAACTATACTATCTCGGCGAAGTGATCATCAACCTTTCTAATGGCCAGCAATTGTGCATCTGGTAGTGTGTCCTCTAAGCTAGTAGGTTCTTCTCCATGTTCCAACCTAGACAAGTGGTCAAGTCCCTTTTTCATTCTCCCTGGATTTACCACAATTTCAAAATCATATTCCTGAAATAACAAAATCCATCTGCATATCCTTCCCCCCAACACTGGCTTGTTGACTAGGTATTTCAACACAGAGTGATCAGTGAACATCTTAAAGTGTCCTCTCAACAAGCAGTGATGAAACTTCTGCAGCACATACACCATGGCTAAACCTTCTCTCTTAGTGGTAGTATAATTTACCTCAGATGTTGAGAGCTTCTTGCTAGCAAAGGCTAACAGGTGGTCAATATCTCTTGCTCCTGGTTGCACTAACATTTCTCCTAATGCAAGAGATGACGCATCAACGTGCACATGGAATTCCTTACTCCAATCTGGGAAAACTAGAATAGGCGCAGTGACCATTTTCTGTTTCATTGTGTCGAAGCTCTGCTAACATTCCTCTGACCATTGAAACTGACAATTCTTCTTTAAAATATTCTCCATGGGTGTTTTTATCTATGCATAGCCCTTAATTAATTTTCTGTAGTATCCAGTATGTCCTAGTGCAGTGCGCAGTTGTCTTACTGAAGTAGGAGGGGGTAGATCAACAATGATGGCAATTTTGGAAGGATCTATCAGCAACCCCTGCTTACACATAATATGACCTAGCAGCACTCCAAAGGGTGAGAATAATATGCACTTATTTAGGTTCAGGGAAATCTGACATTGCATGCACTTATCCAACATTAGTCTTAAACATTCAATTTGATTTTGCAATAAGCTAAAAATAGTCCAATCATCAAAATATGCTTCTAGAAATTTATGTAGAAATTCCTTGAACGCTTCAACCACCACCCTAGAAAATATGATTGGTGCATTCTTAAATCCAAAAGGTGTCACTGTGTACTGGTAGGATACCCACTCTATTGCAAATGTGGTCTATCTTCCTTGGCAATCCTGATCTAGTGATAACCTGAAAATCCATTTGTGAAGGAGTAAACCTCATGTCCTCCTACATTATCTAAGACTTTGTTAGTAAACAGTGTAGGGAATGGATCATGTAAACATGCATCATTCAGTTTCCTCAAGTCTACACAGATTCTAATCTCTCCTGATTTCTTATCTTGAACTACCATAAGGATAATCCATTCTGACTCTTCAACGGGTTCTATGATTCCTGCTTCCAACATTATGTCCAATTCAATTTTGACTTTCTGTTTATATTTGGGATTCAATCTATAGGGTCTCTGTTTAAATGGCCTTGCAATTGGTTTCAAGGGGATCTTCATTTCTCCCATGAGCCCTTTAATGCCCTTAATGTCAGTGAACTTGGTTGGAAACAAGTCCTGATATTCATGCAGTAATTATGTGATCTTATCAATGGTGGCTTTGTCCTAATAATATCCAATGTTTGTTGTATTAGGTGCTTGCTCTGTTCCAATCTTAACTTTATTGATTTTGATTGGTTATCCAATGAAAGGTAGTTCGACTCCCAGTCCTTATATGTCTCTATTTCCTTATGTTTCTACGATTTTCACCTTCCTAGGATCATCGTCTTCATAAGCATTGATATTGTAATAGCCCTGCAATTTCTGAAGAGGTGCAGTCCCCTCGTCCTCTTCTTGGTCCATAGGGAGGTTAGGTGCCTCCTCAAAGACTCTTTGTTGTATAACTTGTAAATCTTGATCTACTGTAGGGTACTGACTTTCAAATAAAAATGTAGCTACAAAGTTTTGATTCATATCGTACCAATCTGCAATGATGAGGCGCGGTTCTACTTGAAGATACCAATTGATAGGGTTTGTGTCCAAAGTGTTAATGAATTTATGCACCCACTGATCTTGAGGAATTTTTCTCCTGGATTCCTCACAACTTCGCACATGGTCTTTCAGACAGCTTTGACATGTGTATCTAACCTCTCACCCCTCTACTTGTTCTGAAAAGCGCACTGTCATCAAAGTGCTACATTGCACCCAGTCCATGATGTTCTTTTTCTGTGTCCCCCACCATCTCATTGGCATTTCTTTCAGGGCTTCATCCAGTGCTAACGGTCTATGTTGTACTAGTGCAATTTCTTCAAATTCCAATAAGAAAGTTGCTAAATGATTTAAACCATCAAATGTGGGCAAATTATTGACCTATGTACCAATCCATCGAACTTCCCTAGTCAATCTAGCACATCTCCTCGTATAAACTTCATACATTTTATTATGTCAATTCTCTAGTGCTTCTTCCGAATCTGATGAGCATGCATTGTCACTTCTCCAGCTTAAATTCCCATCTGTTGTAAGGTTAATGTAATCCTGATGTCTTGCGGTCAATTTATATATATTCTCTAGCTCATATGCACGGTCTTCTTCTCTGATGGGTTATGTGTTTCTGCGACCTTCGTCGGGATCCAGAGGTGCAATGACTCTAAGGCCATCACCTTCAAATTCCATTCTTCTTTTCTTTAAGTCAACAATAGTATAATTATTGAAAGCCCAATCGATTCCTAACAGCGCAGGATAAGGACAACTATCATGAACTATCTCAATTACTTCAAAGTCTAAAAACGTTCTTCCCCATCGATGTCCACAGGGACATGCTCCAGCCTTCCAAAGGGGCTTACTTCTTGTTGATTATCCATTCTGAGCCTGATAGGGGAATAAATCAAATTAGGTTTTCCCATCGGTGCCCAGGTATGCTTTGTCATAACATTGACTTATGATCCTAAGTCGAGGACCACATAATCTATATAATAATATCCAATATAAGCATTAAGGTGTAGTTCCTTATTTGTCCTTATCTTTCTGGATACCTGATGTACTACTTTATTTATCAGAGGATCTATCCTGCCTATCTCATACTGTCTGATCAAATTTTGTAGCTCTTGTACATCTCTTTCATCCTTAATCAAATTCATGCAAGTACATAAGAATTCCATAAGATTTCTTACCTCTTTTCCTTCTCTAGGCGAAGAAGACTGATCGAATGCCAGAGGCATTCCATATTCTCTCACTTCTAGTTGTGTCTTTGATGAAGAAGCCTGATCTCTTCCAAATTCTTTTCTTTCCTTTTAAAATGTTTTTTTTTCTTTCCTTGGATCAAACACTTGTGTCTTCTCTTCAGCTCTTCTGACCCTTGATTCTTTTGTTGTCTTTCCTAGGGTCACTCTTTCTTCTCCTGTAACAGTGCCTCCTCTAGTGATAAAAGAAACTATGGGATCCTTTCCATGAGGTTCTTTTGAGATTAGTTGTACTTGTTGGTTTCCTCCTCGTTTCTCCTGAAGTTTGGCTAATAGCGCAGGACAATCTTCAATAACATGTTCAAATGAGTTGCAGTAGTTGCAAGTGGTACAAGGGTTATGACAGTCCCTTTCCAAGTGACCAGGTTGTGCGCAGTTATAACAAATGATCTGAACTCGTCCTCAGCCCATGCCTCCTCCTCGTCCTCTTCCTCTAAATCCACTGCGAGGGTTGAAGTTTGCTCTTCCTGGGGAATTAAAATACATAGTATTTCCCTCTTGTTTTATCTCTCCTTGAATCCTATATGTATCTCTTGACCTTTCATGCAAGAGATAATAATCCCTACAGTCCTTCTCATCATGCCCCATGGATTTACAAAATGTGTAGTAAACATTTGTAGGTGTCTGAACATATTTTTTCATGTAATAGCATTCACCAGGGCGATGTCTATTTCTACATACCTCGCACCAAGGTAGAGTAACCTGCTTCAAAGGGCTCAGAGCTCCATAGGCCAAGTATTCATGGAACAGGGGACAGTGCTCCTTATCATGGTCGTCTAACTTGCATCTGATACACCAGATGTCTTCTCTTTTATCTTTTCCCTTGTCTATCTTCATATCTTCGACCTGTATATATAATCTAGTTAGTTGACTCAAAATTTGACTCATATCTAAGCTGGATTCTCCCATAGGGGTTGATTCTAGTTTCATGGCGATCTCCAGCGCCTCGGCCTGCAAAGCAGCCTTCCACTGCATCAGAGGGACTCTAATGTGTGGTAAGAGGGAAGCAATGAACCATTCCTTGTTCTACTCATCTAGAATCTGAAAAATCAAGCGGCCTGTCAAGGTCTTAAACCTTTGATCAAACTCCCACACAGATTCAACTACTCTCTGCTTGATTTCTTTCGGTTTTGTAATGCACTGTGACTCCGACTTGGGTTTATTGAATTATGCACTCAACGCGGTCTTGATGTCATTTAATGATTTAGGTTGTGCAACTCCTTTTACAAACTTTATGTACCAGCTCAGTGTGCAGTCTCTTAAGGTAGTACTAAACTGAGCTCTCTTAACAGCTTCATCATTGACTTGCTTAATACTCCATACGGCTTCGCATAGAAACTAGTGTTGATCAAGATCTTCAGATCCATCTCCCTTAAAGATAGGTAGCCTCATTTCATATACCATAGATATTCGTAGGTTTCCCGACTGATTATGTGTTGAACTATTGGTAACGGTGCTCTGAGTGCTCTGGTAACTCTAGCTACTCCGGTTACTTAACGCTGCTAAAACAACAAGAAGAGTAATAGTACTTACTTCAACAGTCTACACAGTTCCTGAAGTTTCTAGTTCTTCTCGACGAGGTTATTCATTCTTCCCTTTCTCTGCACTAGCGGACTCTGAATGTTCATCGTTCAATAACTCTTCTTCTTCTCCACTGTAGAACCCTTCTTAATGTAGTAGGGGTTCATGATTCTACTCAAACGGGTTCACCAAAGGAACTTCTCTGAAGGTTTTCCCACTGTGCGTATGTCCAACCTCTGTGTCGATGTCCTTGTCTGAGTTCTTGAACATTAGATTTTCAATACAACCAACTACTGTATCTTCAATATGTTCTTCTCGTGTAATAGCATCTTGATATTTAAATTCAAAATGTGTAAAAAATTTCCTCTCGACCCCTTAAAGAAATATCTCTTTTCTTTCCTATATGACTCTACTCTATCAATAGAAAACTTGGTAATATACCCTCCAATGGTGCTATCAAACCAGTGATCTAATTCTCTTGACATGGCGTTATCAAGTCTCTTGACCTTCTTGATCATTGTTGATGTCCAAACCATATATGTTCTAGATCTGATCTCAAACTGGGTATCTGCTAATCGAGCTAACAACTCGTATAGCTCCTTATGAATTCCTCCAAAGAATATCTCTTGTATATCAGTAAAGATATACTTTCCCAACCAGTCTTCTCTACTAAGATTAGGGTTCTTGTTCTGAGCTTCTGTGAATTCCTTTTCTTTTTCTTCTATCCACTTATGAATCTTTGTCTTCGATGGAAACCACCTTGACATTCCCTCAAGAAGATCTCGGTCTCGGCAACGGAACCATTTGTTGGCACAGGGCAGACCCAGGGTTCAGCTCTAACAGCGCACCAACAAGCCCTAACTACTGGCCCTTTTGGCAACACATGCGAAGCAGATGCAATCTCACCCGAAGCAACAATAGGGGGTTGTAGGACACAGGTGTCTACAACTAGAGGAAATAAAAAGTGGATCTAATGCAACAACACACAGCAACCTAGTTATTCTTTATCTCTTTTTAGCATACTGCACGAGCCATATCTTAGATATAACACAATGATGTCATAACAGAATAACATAAGGTAAAAGAACACAACATCAATCACACAGAACAACAAGATATACATGGTTCACCCTCTCCCTAGGGCTACGTCCACAGAACTGCATTTCTTGATATTATTAGAAAACATACAGTTCTATCTGTGCTCTTAGCTTGTAGATCTCTCTCTCTTCCTCCCTCTCTTTCTCTTCCCCCCATGCACCCAACTACAGGTTTGATCTTCACACCTAGCTGAAGATATTACACACTAGAGTGGCATCACACACAACACTTCTCTCCCTTACAGTAATAGTCTCTCTCTTAACAACAATAGAAACAACACCACCAAACCTTAAGGAACCCCCTCTTCTCTCATCTAGGTTCTTATTTATACATTACAATAGCTTGCAGGCAACCTTAGGTCGAAACCTAGGTGTCAAAACCCTAAATACCAAAACCCTAGGTGTATAAAACCCTAGGTCCACTTTGACCCATGTTTTTCGAGCTTGGCCAGCCTGTCATTCCATCTTTCCCACGAGGTACTCTAAAGCATCCATTGGTGTCATTTTCTGCTTATTGATTTGTCCATGATCTGTCCTCCTTGTTGATCTGTTCTCCTCGATCTTCTCATCCAACGGCTTGTTTTCCCTTACTTTGCTCCTTCTTTTCTGCTTCTTTGACCACTTTGACCTATTCTCAATCAATGTGCCTTCCACGTAGTTCTCACTTCGCCTTTCCTCCATAATATTCACTTTCTTCCATAACCAAGGACCAACAATGTGCAAGAAGGAAAAGATGCACAAAGAGTCGCCTGAGTACACAATCACAGAGGACAACACTGACCTGGTGTCTGAAAAGGTGCGAGACCACGTCGCAGAAGACTTTGAAGAAGAAAAGAACCAAAGGGTGCAGATACAAGATGACCTTATTAGAATAAAACAGGTCCTCGAGCAAATTAGGATCGCGCAGAGGTTTGAAAGGGGAACAGAATCCTTCCCTGAGGGAGAAACAGTAGTGATGACAAGGAATACGCCACAAATGGAACACATTGTTCACACAACTGTACAGACAAGTCCAACATTCAGAATAACAAAGGTCATGTTGTAGATGGATGAAACTATAGCACAGACGCCATTGAAAGAGTTGGTACAGGTCGACATGGTATTGGCTAAGATACCAACAAAGGCATTTTACAGACTCCAAGTCAGCATCACGCAGGAGGTGAAGTCACGCACGAGGAAAGATGCAACAGAACTATAGGAAACTAAAAGTGACAAGGAATAATTGGAGCTCATGCTTGAACAAATAAAGTTCGAGACCAAAGAAGAGAAAGAGCACGCAGATAAAATTGAACAGGGGGCGAAAACAGTCTACAACCACCTTCTGAACAGTGCGCAGGCCGAGAGTCCAAGTACAGAGGAAAAAATCAATAAGATTTCCCAAACCATTGACCACTATAGGCAACATATTGAGGAACTGAAGGAAAAGTTGACTCTGACGACTCCACCTGAGGTTAGGGAGCAGAGGAAAGCAGAAGTTGCACTCCAACTAGTAGAGTTGGAGAAACAAGTTAACACAGTAGCAGAACGATTTGACAGAACAATGCAGCTTTGGAAAACATTGGAGGAAGATGAGTAGGTCTAGCGGTGGGACCAAGAGGAAGAAAGGATAAATGTAGAAATCCAATCCCTCATTCAAAGGTAGAAGACAATGGGCATCACTGAGTGTTTAAAACAAATGCAGAAGATGAAGAGATTACAGGTCGAACTAAAGATGACACAGGTGCAAAAATAGGAGAGACAGGTGCAGATGGAACCCCTCCAAGAGAAATCAGGAGAAATGATCACGCAGTTGTAAGCAGAGAAGAAGAGTATGGCGCAAACATAGGTGGAATGCATAGCCATGGTTCAGGATGAATTCATAGCACATAACTTAGAAGCGCTTACAGAAAAGGTCATGCAGGTCGAAACACGAGGAAGGGGACCGGCAGAGAAGTTCTACAATCTAGCAGAGGTTTTCAAGGGGGCGCACGGTGCCTAGGTGGCTTAGAAAGAGCCACATATTAGTGTTGGTTTTCTGTTGAGTGCAGGCCCATTTTGGAATAAAGACTAATTTTGCAGAATAAAGCACAAAGAACGAAAAGACAGCTGGCAAGAAAAGCAACACGTGCAAGGTAAACGCGCATGCAGAGGAGGAAACCATGCGAGGCATGCATGCAAGAAGACATAACCATGCTAGGGTTAGGATTTTGATAAGAAGATGTAATGGATGATAAGACAAAAACATGTATAAATAGGCACCTAGGAGGTCTAGGTTGGGAGTTGAATGTCATGTTGTTGGTCATTGTTATTATGTTGTTTGAAGACTAAAGGACTGTAATTCCAATCTATTTTGTAAGTTTTTGAGATGAGGAGAGAAAATAAGGTAGATCTTGGGGGTTAGATCACAAGTTGAGGATCCTGGTGTGATATAGTCTGCCTCATTGTAGATATCAACCTGTTTTGATGGAGAGTTTTAATGTGCAAGGAGTTGTAGTTTTGGAAACATAATAATAAAATAGCAGAGAAACCAAATATTTGTGTATGTATCCTAGGAGGGGTGAACCACGGTAGATCATGTGTCATGTGAATGAATGTTATGTATATCCTTTGTTGTTGATGATTAGATGTTAGACAAATGTATGAATGACTTAGTTAGATTTTTTATTTTACATGCATGAGTAAGAATGACAAAGTAATCAAGAAAAGTTGAATGTTAGATTAAACAAATGAAGATAATAGAGTTGAATACCAGATCCCCACTCATTCCCAGGTGTTATCACTGAAACTTCGTCCGCAAATGGTTACAGGAATTCAGCATCTCCAAACACCCTTTAGTTCATCCATGGCCCAAAAAATGCATTTCCAAAGGGCACAAAACTATACAATTGGTTATAAAATCAACATGCGCTAAGGATACAAAGGAAGCACGCGCACGTGTGACAGTTGAAAAACACTGGAAAAGAGCACATGTGCCTAATGCGTGACTGTGGACGCAAAAAGCTGTGCATACCTCAAAACAACGCATTTATGCTTTTGGTCAGCCTTACACCCACTTCTGGTCCATCTCCCAAGTTGATTTGACACCCAAATCTGAGCTGAATCCGAGTGGGGGGATGGTCAAAGACCTAAGGGTGCCCTAAAGAGCCCCTTGTTCACACTTCCAAGGAATTCATTTGTATTGTTATGTTGCCTATATTCTCTTGGAGGATCCTCTTTCCTCATCAAGAGAATACAAGCACCATCTCATTGAGTTATTCACTTCACCTCTTGAGTGAATGAGCTTTTGATTTCTTCACCATTTCCTTCTAGTTTGTTATTTGTAAGAAGATCTCAATCTTTAGGGGTTCAAGAGCCCTCCCATGGAGGAAGAGGGGACCCATAAGTCTCCCTTTCTTTTTGGTGTTTTCCCACTAATACAATCCTATCCATTGGTGGCATGAATGTTGTTTATTTTTTATTATAATATCTTTATGTGCATTAGTTTAGTTTATTTTATTGTTATTAGCTTAGTCTTTTGTTTATTTCTCATGCTTGATGTTTCTAACTCTTGCATTCACTGTTGTCTTGTCTAGCTAACCCAACTAGACTTGTAAGCGTCCTTATTTTGCTCATTTAGGTGACGAAGGGGACGCAACAGATTGGCGACTCCGTTGGGGATAAGTATCAATTTCCTCCCCATTTGGGTTGTTTGAGCACTTCTTTTTGGTTTATTTAACTTGCAGGAACCATAACCGGCCCATTCCTGCCTGCAAAAAGCTAAATTCGGAGCTGAGCTAAGAGAATTTCATCTGAAATTTTCTTCTCGACCATGTAACAGAAAGTGCGTGGGTTTTTTAACCCACAGGCACGTCTTCCGAGAACGTGTGCCAAACTCACTATATTTCTCAGCGCATTCTGCACACCTGCATCAAAAGGTCGTTTTTTATTTGTGCATTGGCACCAAATGTGCCTCTCTCTACTCTTAGACCCGTGCATTTGCCCAGAAAATCATATATTGTAAGGGTTTTTGTGATCTATTGAAGGCCTATAGCCTTCTTAAGTTTGATTCTATGCAAATTGTAATATGCACCACACTTATATTCCCTCTCCACATGAAGGGTTAGTCAAAACATAGGCACTTAGGAGGGTTAAAATCCATATTTATCCTCTTTTTGCTTTGATTTTGCCACATGGATGGCTTTCTTTGATTAAAGATTAAGTTGGAATCATTCTATATCACATATATATAACCACTTGCATTGGGACCAGAAGTTGAATGTCAATCATTGAGTATGTTCTTCTCTCGCGCCATAGAGCGATCTTGAGAATTGAAAAAATGATTGAGGGAAAATTTCATCTCCCTTAAAAAGACAAAATCTTTAGGAGAGGACAACAGCCCCCCTCAGGACTCCTCTTAGTTTATTTTTCAAACACATCTTAAATTTTTAATGGGCCCATACATGCCCACATACTACAAAGATAGGATAGTTTTTGAATTTACTTTCTTAGATTACATCACTATGGAAGTTTAAAGGTTTTGTAACGGGCCCATACATGCCCACATGTCCACAATCTAGGATTGTTTTTTGAAGCTTTCTTAGATTAAATCACACTAGGGAGTTAAAGGATTGGTAAGGACCCATATGTCCACATGCTAGTTCTCTAGGGAATTTAAAATTCTACAAGGTTGTACCAATGGCCTTTAGTAAATTAGGTAATAAAGACTTGTAAGGACCACATGAAATCCACATGCAGCAAGGTGACACCTAACTTATTAAAAAAATTGGCACACTTTCACTTGTTCACACACAAAGTCACTACTCACTCACATAGTTTCATTTAGAACCGTGGAGGTTTAAATAAGTTCCCTCCAAAGGGATTCTGAAATGCCCCACCCTTTTCTTGACGAAACTATCCACTCCCACTTAATTCGAACGATATTGGTTCACACCCCCAATCTCTCAAACAAACACATCTAAATTTTTTCTAAAAACTCACTAAGTTTTCCTCCACAGGAGGTGCCAAAAAAAAATTTTAGTCTAGGTAGGATCTCAGGAATAGGCATCCAAATAAATCATTGTTATCTGGTTCTCACATCTTCAAACAATAGAAGTTGTCAAATAGAGAACTTTAAATCGTCCAAGTCAAGTGTTTCTAACACCATAAGGCAGGGAGATACCCGTGAAGTGTCGACGATCGAGGTCCGGTTGTTCTATGCGTCTCCCCTTGAGGCACCCACCTCTTGGACGGGATCCATCCCATAACCCATTTCTGAGGCTGAAAATCTAAATGTCACACTTTGACCGAGGTACCTAGTGACCAAATTGTAGGACATCTACCCAAATGGCAATTGTGGGCTGCAATTGCACCTTGATCGGATTTTGTGTGGCTATTGGGAAATATCGCCAGCTCTTTCGGGTATGCCCCCTCTACCCCTCATTATAACTGATTGTTTCATCCTTCACTAGTTCCTCTTCTAGTGGCTTCAAACCCCACTGTTGAGTGCTATTGGAAGGTCCAGTGCTATTTTGAGAGGAAGGACGTTACGTCTTTTAGGACACAAGCATTTGTTTTCTTTGTTCTCCCACGTGGAAAAAACCTACCTACCCACATGTATGCTTCTTTATAAATTGATTTATGTATGATGCTCTTGTGATTACATGCAATTGAGATATATATTGTGAAGGTCCAAAAATTATAACAAAGACTCTTGTTCATTTATTTCTCTCATCACCATTTGCACACACCCACTTTTCTAGTCGGACATCATAGGGGACCCATAGAATCCCCATCATTCCAAATTCTTTATAAATATCCCTCCCATTCTAGGGGGAGTTCCTAGCCTTGCCAACTCATCAACTCCACCTTCTCACACCCTTGTGAGTGCTACCATCTTGGGATCCTCTTTTCTTGGGTCCACTTCCCAAGGTCAACCGTCCACTCGCTTTCCTTTACAAGGAAGCGGGGGGCACACTTCTTTCCCAGGAGGAATTACAACCCCACCTAACCCCCCTCAAGGGTCAGGTACACAAAAAACTCCCACCATGGCTGGAGCTAATCCTCCACCACTACCTCAGATGCCATACTTGGCTTCCCTCAACATACCAGATCTAACTAAACTCACCAATGATCCGATATTGCATGACCCCACATGGCCTACAATTCCTACCAAACTCCCTTCAGACATCCCCAAGTTTGAAGGAAAATCGGAAGATGACCTGGCCAACCATATCATGACCTTCCACTTATGGTGCTCTTCAAACAGCATCATGGACGAATCCGTCCAATTGAGATTATTTCAACGCACACTCACTGGCCCATCAACCAAGTGGTATGTAGAAGAAAAATCTGGGTCCCATGTGACCTTTGAATCTTTGGCCAAAGCATTTTTAACCTTCTTTCAACTACGAATCTATCATGATAATGGCCTCGAACTGCTCTCAGAGTTTAAACAAACCTTCGCTACACACATCGTTGACCACATTCACGAATGCCATTGGCGATGTAGTCTATGCAAAGCTTAAGCCACCAAGCAACAATGCTTCAATTGGTTTCTCAAATAACTTGTTTCCCTCCTTGCCAAGGATATGGCCGCCACCTTCCCCCAGTCTGAAGAAGAAGCCATCGACAAGGCTCAACAGTTTGAACTCATTTATTCACAGTCAAGATACTTATATACGGTACTACCTGATGCCTCGAGACCCATGCCATTCATCCAGGACAAACCTGGGATGTATCACTCAACAGATGGATTGATTAGTACCACAACACACCACAATCCACACCTCCAACAACCACCTATGTATGGAACACCTCAATATCCGCTGGCATATGGAGGACCTAATTATTATCCTCCTCCTCCTTATCAACAACCATAACCTGGTGCCCTTCTTCCACCCATAAGTGGACCACCGCCAACACCCATAGTATGACCAGTTGTCCAACAAAGTTCTGGTACCCCCTCTACCTCATCTTACACCCTAAACACTAGTGAAAGCGCTACGCCTTCCTATATACCCTACAGACCATTGCCACCAAATAATCTGTATTTTTCATTTCCTGGCCCCCCATAGCCCATGGCTCCACCACAAGGACACCCACATGCTGGGGTTAACTTTGTTCAGCCCTCTCTCATTCAGAAATATCAAAATTTTGAACAACTAAATATGGAAAATCCGACCCATCAGTTGAATAATGCCAAAAAGAAAGGAAAAAACCAAAACAATAATAATCCAGGACCAGGAGGGAATCACCCCCAACAGAACCAACCTGTCAGGGGAAACCAGAATCAGGGGAACCAGAACCCCCAAGCGGGCAATAATAACAAATGCCCAAGGAAGAATAACAACAATCTTCAGACAAACTTCCCTTGTGCCCTTTGCAATGAGTATGGCCATTATACTCACCATTGCCCTCAAATCGCTGACTTTAAATGGATGATAGAATCCGAAAATGTACCACGTCCCCCAACACCGCCTGCCCCTCAGTGCAGCAACCACCCCCAGTCGTGTTACAAAACCCCATTCCACACCAAGGGGTTATGAACAACCAACAGGAACGGCATCCTACCCCACCACAGATGGGACAGTATCCAAACCTCGACACTCTTGTCGATCGCACTATCCTCCTCACTAGCGAGGAGGAAGTTCTTCTACAAACATGCAATCGTCAATATAGTACACCCCCTGACTCTATTCCCACAACCTCGAAAACAACCCCAGTCACAATTGGACCACCTTTGATGATTCCTCGCCCTAATACTGAAACACCCCTTCGTATTCCTCGCATCTCATTACGTCGGAATGTCAACAACCCTCAGGCTATGGCGGCACACAATTATAGTATGGTCGACGACTTGGCACAATCTCCTACTACCATGTTAATTGTAGAAGCCCTTCAAACCTGTCCTACTCAATGGAAGTCATTACTCTGTGCCTCCTTGCACACTATGCGAGAAAGACGGACACCCCACCAATAAATTCCTGTCTCTTCCTAAGCTATGCAATTTAATTAAACTCCCTCAGGCAACGACACCACTCGTCACTAGCTCCAGTACTACCACTGCATTTCCTAAAATAGGTAGCAAATGGTTGTGAACTAAATTTGCATGTTCCATATGTTCATAGTATGGCCATTACACCAACCATTGCCCGGCATTACCTCAATTTTGGCAGATGCTAACAGTAGTCCACCAGAGCTTTCAGCAAGAACCCCTTCCATCCACATCACCTCAACCACATGTCACTGACATCCACTATGTCATGACCTCAATCAATGAATGTATGAGATTCCCTTGCTCTCTCTGCGAATCACTTGATCATTTCATGTACCAATGTCCCATGATCATTGAATACAGGCATCACCAAATGGCCCTTATTCAAAATCCTACACCCCCCCCACTGCCAGCAGAACCAGTGGTTACCCCTACTCCATCACCCGATGTTGTTCATATCTTCTCTCCTGAGCCTGAGGTACTCCCTACTCCTCCATGGTTTCTGGATAGCTTATATGAGGATTTTCCCCCAAATCCTCCCAATTCTCCAGTTCATTTCCCCACGGAAATCTTACGCCCGACCACCATTTTTAACCCAAAATATATTGATATTTGATTTATGTCGAGTGAACCAATGCAACCCCCTTGCATCACCCCCCCAACCTCTTCACCACCAGACGAAAACCACACGGCGACAGTCACCAATGTTATTCTCCTGGATCCCATGTATTCTCGACAGTTCCACTGCGACGAAGACATCCTTGAAGAATTAGCTACCCCTGATTACCCATGGGATCCACTCCATCACAGAGCGTTCTTTATTTCACAAGATGCATTTTCTCTTCCTAACCAAAACTCCATATACGCAATCGAAACCAAAGACTTTCTCCCATCAGGGCATATAGATTGGTTTAATAACCTTATCCCTGCCCCCGACACTTTTGAAGAAGGCAACATGGCCAACATTTCCCCCACCATAAAAAATGATATTTCCATCAAACCTGGAATCATAGAAAAAATCACCATTGGCACCGCATGCTCTCCCGAAGAGCTCATAGCTTACAAATCTCTCTTCCAGGAATACCAGGACATTTTTTCCTGGGCATACACAGAGATGCTCGGCCTCGATCCCTCTATTGTCGAACATCGTATAGACACATGGCCTAATATTACCCTTGTACAACAAAAGCAACATCCAGTACACCCATCCAAAGCGGCAACCATCAAAGCTGAGATTGACAAATTATACGTTGTTGGGTTCATATACCCCATCGCATATATGTCATGGGTTTCCAACCCCATCCCTGTTAACAAAAAACAGGGCACTATCCACGTTTGTACGGACTTTCACGATCTCAATCACACATGTCCCAAAGACAATTTTCCAATGCCCTTTATCGACCAAATTATCGATGATTGTGTCATCCACGAGGCTTTGTCCTTCATGGATGGTTTCTCTGGGTACAACCAAATTCTGATTCACCCAGCCAATCAATACAAAACCACATTCACTACCCCTTGGGGTAATTTTGCATATTGTGTCATGCCTTTTGGCCTCAAGAACATTGATGCCACTTTTCAACGTGCCATGACATACATTTTTCATGATCTGGCTCAAATCATCTTCACCTACTTGAACGATCTCACCGCTCGATCCAAGAAACGCACTCAACACCTTGATGACTTACGTATTGTCTTTCACAGGTGTCGTCAGTACAATATCTGCTTGAACCCTCTCAAGTGCATATTTTGCGTCACTGTTGGACGCCCCCTTGGGTTCATCATCTCCTAACATAGCATCNCCCCTTGGAATTTACGCCAACTGCAAAGATTACAAGGCAAAGCTAACTTTTTACGCTGCTTTGTCCCCGATTACGCCACCCATGCACATGGGATCCTTCACCTTTTACGTCATGATATCCCATTCCAATGGGATGAACATGCCCAATCCACTTTCGATGATCTTAAAGTGACACTCTTCAACGCCCCTTTGATTAGTCCACCTGACTATGACCGCGACTATATCCTCTACTTATTGGCCTCAACCGTCTCAGTAGTAGAAGTACTCGTCCAATTAGGGGATGATGACCGTGAGCATGTTATTTACTATATTAGTAAAAACCTTTCAGGGCCACCCTTGAGTACAATCACGAAGAGAAACTTGCCCTTACAGTTTTCCTCGTAGTCCAGAAGCTGCGCCATTACATTCTGCTTCGAACTACCAAAGTCATAGTAGATTCCAACCCAATGCAATACTTGCTCACTCGTCATCAAATCAATGGAAAATTTACCTGATGGATCGTTATCGTTCAGGAGTACGACCTCGAATTTTCAACACCCAAGAGCAAGAAAGCCCTTGTCCTTGCCGAACTCATCATGGAATTTCCCTTCGATACTACCATTTCTCCCGTCAATACAGACTTTCCTGACAAACATCTCTTTTACATCCCCTCAGATGATCCCTGGTATGGAGATCTCCTCGTTTACCTCCGAACACGAAAGTTTGGAAATCACCTTTCTCGAGATGATCGTCGACATATTCGACACCAGGCCCCTCGCTACCTCCTCATCGGTGATGTCCTATATCGACGAGGGGTCGATACCATACTCTGTTGATGTTTGACCATCAACGAGGTCGATAGAGTATTGAATGATTTCCACAGCAACGCCTGCAGTGGCCACCTCTCAGGGATGTCCACCGCCTAGAAAATCATTCGAGCAGGCTACTTTTGGCCCACATTGTTTCACGATTGCATCCACACTATGAAGCGATGTGAAAAATGTCAGCTATATGCCAACAAAGCAAGATCACCACTCGTTATTCTCCACCCAGTCATAACTGTCGGCCCCTTTTGAAAATGGAGCATAGACTTCATGACCTGAAACCCTCCATCTAGCAATGGACACAAATACATCATTGTGGTAGTCGATTATTTTACCAAGTGCGCTGAAGCCATGCCCACCTTCAACAACACCGCTAAAACTGCAATGCATTTTTTCTTTAACCACGTCATCTCCCGCTTTGGATTCCCACTACAGTTAGTCTCTGATCATGGGAAACACTTTGAGAATAAGATTTTCGTCGAAATTTCCTCCAGGTTAGGCTTCTCCCACGAGTTTGCCTCTCCATATTACCCTCAGTCCAATGGACAGGTAGAGGCATTCAACAAGGTCCTCAAAACCATGTTGCAGCACACAGTTAACAAACATAATACCAATTGGCACCATATGTTGTTTTCCGCACTATGGACTTATCACACAACAGTTAAAACTGCCACTGGTTTCACGCCATTTCATCTTCCCCATGGGGTTGAGGCCACTCTCCCCATCGAGTGCGAAATCCCCACCTTACGCACCGTTATTGAGATATTACCCGACACTGCTCCAATGGATCAGCGTTTAATGAACTTAGATTCGTTGGATGAGGACCGTCAGTCTTCATTACAAAACAATGAAGCATCTAAAAAACGGTCGAAGGCCACCTTTGATTTCCATGTCAACCTTCGATCATTCAAGGAAGGTGACCTCATCCTTGCTTACGATATCGCTCATGATACCCTCGACCATGGAAAATTCAAGTCATTATGGCATGGACCTTACATAATCCAACATTGCCTCGCTAAAGGTGCATACATCCTGTTCTCTCTCGAAGGCCAACCTCTCAAAGAACCCGTCAATGGGTTGTACTTAAACAAATTTTACGCTTGAGCGTAGCCATTCTACACTAGGATTTTTCTTTTTGTAAATTTTTTGTAGAGTTTTTAATCTTCTTTTTTCTCCATGGCTTGCGTCTAATCTATCATTTGTGTTATTGAAAGATGCCTCCCTCATCGGCCTACCACATCGGTTACGTTGATGGAGCTAGCCATTGGACACATAATCTCACTTTGGCCGCTTGGGCCCTTTATACCCCCTCACATGACCTGCTCCACTCCAACGGCATATGCCTGGGTTTAGCAACCAACAACCAAGCAAAATACACAGTTGTCATTGGCCTCCTTGCCGAGGCTGGTCACCGCCATATCCGTCACCTTAGAATCTTACTCGATTCCCAACTCATTGTCCTCCAGCTCAACAATGTGTACCGTGTTTGCGATCCTTGCCTCTTCTGAAAATACCTGCAAGTTAGACTTTTATCTCGACATTTTGATTCAATCACATTTACACATATCCCAAGACAATGCAATCAAATAGAAAATAATATGGCTAACCTAGTGTTAGATTGGCATTTATCACATCAAGTTACCATTACACATACATAACCTATCAAACGTCTGTCGCAGCATATAAATTAGACATCATAAACAACATCACAAAAACAATCAACACATGTGAACATCACAAGGATCCCAAAATGTATATCGATA
>ML799885.1:121424-185402 GCA_009831015.1 Picea engelmannii | reverse complement strand
GATCAAATGTGCCATCAATGTTTAAAAAAAATAGTACAACATGTACAATATTCGTAGGTAGGTGAACCACCTCACCCCTATAAGTACAAAATCAGTGTCACAACACCATATACAAAATGGGCTCGCAAGCCTATATAAATACAACACTACACATACTAGAGGCACTCATGGCACCTCTAGGTCCCCACCACCTGGTCCTCTCTCTGGAGGAGGTGCCCCACCAGCTAGGGGTCCTTGAAGTCCTAAGGGTGGTCGCCCAGTCATAGTCACCCCCACTACAACCCATAGGGTTCGTAACTCCACCGGAAGGCCCACACACTGCTCCATGACTCCATCATCCTGGATATGTGTCCACATGCCCCCAGGCACTCTCTGTAGTACCGCCTCCAATCGGCTGTAAAAATCCTCAAACTCTCCCCCGACCCCCGCCGGAGGAGCATGTGACGGACCTGCACCTGGATCGTCAAACCAACATATCATGCCTGCTCTCTCATCATCAGTTGGCCTTGCACCAACCTCATCTCACCGTCGTCTCTCCCCTACCTGTGGCTCCTCCTGTGGTGGTCTCATAGGCCCCTGACGAGCCAACGCTCTGACCATATCAACCTCCCACTCGCGAGGTCCCACATCTGCACACACAACCAACAAGTGATAACATCAGCATCCATTCATACATAATGAACATACTATACTATCTAAAGATCAAAACATCAAATATATCACCATACTCTACGGTCGAACACCTCCCCAAGGGGTAGCACAATCTCTGGGTCATCCCAAAAATCCACCCCACTATAGGGGAACTGGAGTATGATCTGTGGCATCTGACGCCACACTCGAGCAAGCTCAGTCATAAAGTAATGGCCACCCTCCCCACCCCCATGACGAACCAAAATCATCATCCACAGACTTAGTTGTGGCTCTCGCACACCAGGTGCATCCAATAAAACTCTCGAGCACAACATCGACACCCTCTCCAAAAACCATGCTACCAAGATGGACCCGAAGGAAAACTCCCCCGAGTCCACAGGCCCGACACTTTTTGAGATGCCCCACCATCTTGGAATGTAGCATCAACCCCCAGGAAAAGTGTTCACCGCTCAATGCCCTCTGCATGATCCTCAGTTCACTGCCACTAATCCAATGAGTAGCAAGAGACCCATAAAACCTCACAATAATTGATATAATCCACCGATGCACAAGGGTTTCCATCACCCCTATCCTCACCATGAAGCCCAACATAAAGTCCTCTCCACTACAATAGGTCTGGGCTAAGACAACCAACTATCCATCCCCAGGTAACACGGGCTCCGTCGGTAACAGGGTTCCCCGAAAAGGGAGCCCAGTAAAAAAATACACATCCTCCATCGCAGAGAATGCGAGATGCTCACCTCGTACAATGAAACACTATAGATCCAGACTCTACATCGCAATCAGGAACTAAAGTAGGTACTCTTGTGCCCGCACTAATGAACACTCAAAAAACTTCAGCAACCCACAGGATGCCAAAGGGCCCCGTACAGCCGGATCCTCATCTCTCACCGCCTCTCTCGAGCGCGCCCAGTCCCTCTCCCTACAGTGGACTGGCATCGTCAACTGGTCACCTGGGTCCACAAATGCAATATTTGAGCATCCATCACAACCCATAAAAACACCAAAATCTCCAAAAAGATAAGTTTTTGCACCCTTCAGCAAAGTACACATGCGCCCGATGCATGACTGTGGACGCAAAAAGACGTGCATACCTTAGAACGACGCATTTATGATTTTGGTCAGCCTTCCACCCACTTCTGGTCCATCTCCCAAGACGATTTGACACCCAAATCTGAGCTGAATCTGAGTGGGGGGCTGGTCAAAGACCTAAGGGTGCCCTAAAGAGCCCCTTGTTCACACTAAATACTAGTTGAATAATGCCTCAAATCTTTTCTATAAAAAGAGGCCATGGGTGCACTATATTTCCAAGGAATTCATTTGTATTTTTATGTTGCCTATATTCTCTTGGAGGATCCTCTCTCCTCATCAAGAGCATACAAGCACCATCTCATTGAGTTATTCACATCACCTCTTGAGTGAATGTGCTTTGAATTTCTTCACCATTTCCTTCTAGTTTGTTATTTGTAAGAAGAGCTCAATCTTTGGGGGTTCAAGAGCCCTCCCTTGGAGGAAGAGGGGACCAATAAGTCTCCCTTTATCTTTGGTGTTTTCCCACTAATACAATCCTATCCAATGGTGGCATGAATGTTGTTTATTTTTTATTCTAATATCTTTATGCACCTTAGTTTAGTTTCTTTTATTGTTATTAGCTTAGTCTTTTGTTTATTTCTCATGCTTGATGTTTCTAACTGTTGCATTCACTGTTGTCTTGTCTAGCTAACCCAACTAGACTTGTAAGCGTCCTTAATTTTCTCATTTAGGTGACGAAAGGGACGCAACACTAGGTTGCAAGAACCTAAGCGTTGGAGCCACCCATAAGAACTATATCGGGTGAGATTGCGTAGTGCATTTTGTGCGTTGTGTTGCCTTCCGATTTACCAAGAGGGTCGATAGTTTTAGAGGGGTTTTATTGGAAACCATAGCAGACCTAAACTTGGGTCATCCCCAGAATGGTAGCATGAAGGGTGTAAGTAACCAACACTTCTCCCCACTTCATCATTTCTCTGTCTTTCTCCAAGAGTCCTAATGTATCATCATACGTGTCTCTGATTATTTCCAGTTCTCCTTCTGTATGTTGTCCACTACCAGAGGCCTCGATTCCGAATACCTTACTTGTTATCTTCTTTCAAGGCAACATACTTGAACCTACAAGGAAATATGAGCTTGATGCATATATTAAAATTACACATGATATAAAATTGAATACATCTTAAGGATTTGACTACCAGAAAACTCATTGGGGTTGTCATTGGGTAGAGATTCATCATATGAGGATGATAAAGTGATGGCAAGCATGCTTGGGCAACTTGGTGAAATTTTGAGAAAGAACGAGGGAAAAATGTGCTTGTAAGGAAAAATCGGAGGCTTAAAGATTAATTCCTCCGATGCAAATCGAAGGAGTTGATAACAAGTTGTCTAATGAGTGTCAGACAAGTTAGTGTCAAAGTCTTCGATTTTGTTTTAGGAAAGTTCATGCTAAGGCTTCCAAGCAAGGTTAAGAGTTGATTGAAAAAACTTTGATCGGCATAGTTTAGGACAACTCGGACAACTACCTCGATGTGAATCAGAGGAGTTAACCTCAACTTCTTCGATAACACATCGAAGGAAGTTATGTTCAAAACTCCCGAAATATAGAGAATCAACGGAGTTACTTAGAACTCCTCCAATCATATCGGAGGAGTTAACAAGAAATATTATGATATGATCAAAAGAATTA
The DNA here is from genome assembly GCA_009831015.1 of Picea engelmannii. Classification (NCBI taxonomy): domain Eukaryota; kingdom Viridiplantae; phylum Streptophyta; class Pinopsida; order Pinales; family Pinaceae; genus Picea; species Picea engelmannii. The sequence continues at coordinate 182,032 of ML799885.1, read as the reverse complement.
TTATTAAGTGGCCCGATTAAGAAATGAATGGTCGAAGAGGTTGTTTAGAAATCCTTCAATCATATCAGAGGATTTCACGCGAACTCCTTCGATATGATCAGAGGAGTTGCTATGAAGTGATCCACGGGACTAGGGGGAAAACGAAGGTCATGGTTCTGATAGGTGATCTCGTCAAGGATTACTAGATGAAAAGGGAGGGGTGATCTCGAATAAGTGTAATGCCAATCTTTTCTGGATTCTTTGACCATGATTTCAGGACGACCTAAGGTTAGTCATGAGGTTGTTCAAACAAACCTGGCATTGGCTAGGTTAGAAAGGGGCATGAAGACCCTAACATTGTGAAGGAAAGGGGGGGTTTAAAAGTAGAAATTTGGCGCTAGTTTGCAGGGGCGATAGGAGGTAGAAGAGAAAACAAAATGGTAGTGCAACAGTCTAGAGTAGAGTTGTGAAGAAATGGAAATAAAACAGAAAACCTTACCCTAGAAAAAGAGGACAGGTTATCAGAGTTTACCTTGCCACATGGTCAAAATTTAAAGTATGCAAGTGTGAAGGTAGGGGCTCAGCGCTTTCTCTGTCTAGATATATCTCTTCTCACCTCGACAGCTTAGCGGGATAATGAAAAGTTCGAGTTGTTTGGTAAATATATAGATCGGCGAGTTTCACATTTAATGCAAGGTGTTGACGGGTGAAATTGACCGTCCGTCAACTGGAAGAGTGGAACCGGTCCGGGGTTGTCTAATAACCCAAGCCGTTTGGAATGAACCACCCTGACGGGTTTAGCGGCTCCGTTAGCCGATCTAAGGTCCTAAGAAACAAAATAAAACTACTCTAAACTATCTAATCTAACTAAAAATAACAATTAAAACAAACTAAACTAATCTAACTAAAACTAACTATTAAAACAAACTAAACTAATCTAACAATTCTATATATATACAATCTACTAACTAATACTACACTAACTATAACTAATTAACTATCTCACTACTAACATCAATAAATCTTATTTACAAAATGTACACCATCTACAATTTACAGATTTAAATAAAACCTGAAAAACTCATTTATATTCTACCCTAAGACAAAGAAAAATATTTTTGTTGATTTTATAAATTTTATGAACAGAAATAAAACAAAAACTAACTAAACTAAACAATTAATATACTAATTCTAACTGCGAACTTAATTAACAATATATCTAACTAAACTACTTAAATTATGCTAAACAAACTAACAAAAATAAATCACAAACTAACCTGGAAAAACGCTCCAGATTTGTCCTGTGTATGATGATTGTCTTAGCTGATCGGAGGGAGGAAACCCGCACCGAATTATCCAGAAGCTTCTCGTAAACGATAGTTGCAGTGCTCTTTAATTATGATTACAGGACAAACAAGACATAAAAATCACAACAATCATATGATTTATAAATCTTCACAGTTAGATAAACCTGTATGCAAAGACTTATACAAAATAATTCAATTGATGAAGAAGAGAAATCTGTCATTCATTAACTGAACTAAGTAATTGTCATATTTTTTAAAAGTAATGAAAGAAATCATACATGGATCACATTAATTAAATCACATCATTCTGCAATAGACTATGATAGCTAAAGTAGTCTATAATCAATTACGAATGACATGCATAAACTTGAAACAAAAGATTGATATTATGAAAGCAAAGCTGTAGCAGAACATCAACTTCTGTCTCAGTTTGTATTAAAAATCCATAGCCTGGTTCTCCCACAAGTGAGGATGCTCCTTATTACAAAAAATAATAAGTATTTAAAGGTTTTCCACAGGGTAAAACCTCCCTGTGGAAGTTATCAAAAACTGTTTACATAAAATCTGGGAAGATATCCCAAGTTTAACTAAACTAGGAACCTAGCATAAAAACTAAATCACATAACATCTCCTACATTGTCCAGCATATCCCATGCAATTCGAATTTACCTGAAAAGGGTAAAAAATGGACAAGTTAGAAGGGTCCTTTATTAATAAAATGATAAAAATCTAATTCTATAGACTAGCTACAGAATCTTGCGATTTTGTAGCTGGTCTAAATAAGACACAGAATCAGCATTAAAATTTATTGAAAATCTTTTAAAGAATTAAACTCAATTAACATCCAATAGCCATTTGAAAACGAATCAATCAATTTGAAATTGTTACACCATTTGAAATCAAACAGGATCAATGCCAATCAAATGGTTACAGAGATATGCGTACTCTGTTTCTTTTGTTACCATAAAATCGAACGAACAAAATCATAATCTACAGTTGTGAAATCGTTTGATATCAATTTGAAACCGATATAACCAAAAAAAATCGTAGGCAATTATTATGCTTCCTTATCAACAGAAGATACGATCGAATCCAACAAGATCATTTTCAAATCGTTATAACTGTAATGACATAGCAAGCGATTCATGCCATGAGTGGATTAACTCAAGCTGGTGCGAAAATCAACTCAAATAAAATCATAACAGGATCAATTAATTGGTAACAGAATTCGTAAAAATCATCCGATCGTTTGTTATTGCAAATTGGGCAAACAAGATCAATTGACTTTGATCAAAATCGTTCCATTCAAACGAATTATAACCGGATTTGATAGAGATAATCTAGGTTGACCATTTTGTTTTACAAATCAATCAGAGCAGTAACTATGATACGAATCCAGCTCATAAAAAAATCTTGCCAACTCGAGATATGGGATAATCCAATCAAAATAAGAGCGAATTGAACATTTAAGGTTTAAACATAATTATAATGAATCAAAACCATTCCACGATTCGGGCACATTTGCACAGGCTTAAATGAGAGCCTTGTTTTAATACGAAGCAGAGTAGTTTTTTTTTTTTTAAATTGAAACCAAACAGAGTCGTATTCCTGTCCTTAGAAGATTACATGACACAACATATTACAAGATCGTAACAACCAAACTCATTGAAATCGTTTGCCAATCACAGCATATGAACCATAATGAAATCAAATCAAAGCGTGATCGTATTCTAAATTGAGCATGAAAAACTTCATGTTCAGAGTAGATACAAAATGAATTCAATTGAAAGCAAACCATCAGTTTCATTAACTCAATCAAACAAATCAAATCCAAACGAAGACCAATCAAATCTGATAAAAATCTATCAGTGGCTAAACTGGGAATGATCAAATCATGCATCCAAATCGAAACTTCATTTAATTTTAGCAAAGCGAAATGTATATAGGATGAACACATTATGACAGAGCCATTTCGAAATGTAAACAGAGCCATTCGAAAACCAAATTCCAATCACTGTATTAATCCTGGTCATTCACAGAGCTAAAATGATATTGAAAATCATACCTGTATGGCGAGAAAACAACTTGATCATGACAATTTGGAGTTGATAACGGCTGTGGCTGATTCAACATTCTTGAAAATGATGGAGCTAGTTGTCTTCTGTTTCCTATTAGTTGTTTGGAGCTGGTCTCTTTGACTGGTCAGTACTGCAACTTGATTTTCCAATGATTGGATTTTCGATTGGAGTATGGGAACGTCGATGTAGTATCATTCCAACCATAAATCGCATTGGTCACAGGGCGACTATGTGGGCTTCGAAAATGCAGATGAGGGTTTGATTACATTGTCGAGGGTTTCGTTAGGCAATTTGATACCAGGGTCGCTAGGATTATTTCTTAGGAAAGGGGGAAGATTCAAAACGAAATCATAAGGTGGCTCGGGGCATAAACCCTATGAGTAAGGGTACTCACTGGCTAGAAACCGTTCTATGTCAGAGTCTGAATCCTCACTAAGGACGATGGGCTTCTGCTCAATAGAGGGTTTAGGTTTATTTCTAGCCATCCTTGAAATAAGTCGAGCGTTCTTTTTACCCTTAGCAATAATAGTAGGGTTTGACTTAGCCCTTTTGCTCGCAGGATTTTTAATATCCTCGGCCTTCTCTGCTATAATGTTCGGTAAATCTATATCAAGGTCGACTGAGGGTTTAGGAGAGGGAAGTAGGACATGGAAGGGCACGGGCGGCTGGACATTGATTTCATTAACTATAGGCTTGTCAACCTGGACAGGGTCTGTATCATCAAAACCATTTCGAGCGATGAAAGCTCTCCAGCTATCACCATGTAAACTCAAATGATAAACAACGATAAGTTTAATTAGTCCATGGTGGAACAGGCTACTGTCGGCCTTCTCCCTTTTGAACCTTTTTGACATTTTGTATAGGCTACGATGAAAGTAAAAGGGCATATTCAATGGGTATCCCATAAAATTCATTAACAAACGCAGGTGGTAGAGAAACACGAGTCCATATCGACCTTCACAGGTCACGAACTGTTTGACTACTACGAACAGGTCATGCCATCATGGTTTAAGCATGGATATGGGCATACCTCTGTCACAAGAGGTGACCTTTCGGGAGACGAACAGTATCGGCCATGGCACCTCCTCGACCTTATAGTTTTTAAACCAACACTGGCCCGTGGAAGGTAACCCTGTAGCAGAGATGATAAACTTCTCATCGATCTCCAATTGTATGTCACCCACCTTGGCCATCAAAATTCAGAGCGAACTGTTGTGCCACAGCTAATTTAAAACCCTCAAATCTCTGGACGAAGGTAAGCCAACCGTTATCCTCCAAGTCCTTCTGGGCATTGTCAAATAATAGCAAGGCATGGTTGTCGTTTGGTTCGATTCGCACCACCGGTGCCATGGAGCCGAGCACACGGTGAACGAGACAGGGTTTGGGTCATAGCATACACAGGAGTAGAGTGCACGAAGGGTCACCCAAGCGAACAAAAATGAAACAGGGATAAGGGATAAAAATTAATGTCATCGTGCGAAGGTGGTGAAGCTTATCTCTGCCATGCACAATAGTTATTGCGAATGGTACAACCGTCGGCTTATAGCTGTTCTATCCATTATAGCATAGTTCAACAATCATGTCACTTGGCCGACCAATGAAACCAATGGTGAGTGTATAAACCAACGCGCGCAATCATCGTTACACCATAGTTTTAAATCATCAACATTCAAATTGAAACCAATACCAAATGTTTAACCATGCGCCAATGTATCGTAACAGCTCATATCAAGAATTTAACCAAGGTGTCAATGGGTCTTCATATAATCAACATGCCAATAGTTATGAAGATATGAACATAGGTATCACATTAAAAGATATATATGAAAGATTTAACCATAACACCTATGTATTTTCATGAAACCAATGGTTAAGTAGATCAAATCAAAGAACATATAAACCAAATGCCAATGCATTACAAACTCAATGAAACCAAGTCACACAATCAATCCAATAATGTCCAATGAGTATAGTTCAAAAGCTTTGCCAGCTGCATAATGATAAGTAACATGTAGGCTCAATAGGCATATCGACAAGAAGGATAACGACAGTTCGAATAATGATTTCAATGCGACTTCGAAAGACTTAAGTTTTCACGCTTACAGTGGTGAAAACAAAACGAAGGTAAATGTGCAAACGTCGCAAAATAAAAGTGTCGTTTATTTGAGAATTGGGATAAAATGATGTTTGCAAAACATTGGTGTAGGCAGCTTATAGGATAGTGGAAAAATGTGAATTGGCTGCCAACACAAGGTTGGCATGATATTAATGATCAAAGGACTTGGGATTAAGTCCTCCGATGAACATCGAAGAAATTATTGGGAATTCCTTTGATGTTCATCAGAGAACTTACCCCAAAGTCCTCTAATCGCATCGGCAGACTTGGAGGAAACTCCTCCAATGGACATCGGAGGAGTTTGAGCCAACTCCTTTGATTTCATCGGAGATGTTGGAGGAAACTTGCACGATAAATAAGTTTTATCAGAGGGAGAGAGGGGAACTCCTCTGATGTACATCGGAGGAGTTAGAAGAAACTTTGTCGATTTCTCCCAAACTTTCCCAAAAATGATTTTTTTGAGTACTCCCCTTTTGTCAGTGTTTTCTTAAGGTAAGAGGGACTTATTGAAAAGGATTGAGGTAAAGAGAGAGGTTTATGGAAGGCTCTTTCAAAACATATAAAATTAGGGGCTCCATTTTTTCGAAAGGGAAATTGCAATGGAATGAAGGAAAATGGAGGTTGTAGTGCATGTCACAATAGGTCCTTATACAATTCTCAAGCGAGTGGGGCATGTGGAATACCATCTATCTCTACCTAGTCATTCTAAGCTCCATACTATTTTCATGTCTCGTGTCTAAATAAAGTGATTGGAACTAAGTGACAAATGCAAACCAATCTCCCTGAATTGGATGAAGAATGTTCACTTTGGTTTCAACCACAAGCCATATTGGACCAGTGAGAGTGTTGTCTCTGTCAATACACCATCTAGGAAGTGTTAGTTCAGTGGAAATATACAACTCCATAAAATTCCACCTGGGAGACGACCACCATTCTGCAACAATTTTCTCATCTCAAGCCCTGAGGACAAGGTTATTCTTCAAGGGGGAGGGCATGTTAGGGACCTAACCTCCCTAACTCCTCACGTAGGTAGAATAATATATTTTCCATGTAATAAAGGTTGACGTTAGTTAATAAGGCCTATTTAATAAATGTAAACAAGTCAATGTAAGAAGACCTAATAGAAGCTTTCGCTTCTAGAAAGATCTTCCTCTAGAATGTTCTTTAGAAGATAAAATTAGTATAAATAATATTTGGATGCATGAGAAATATTTGTCTTGAGAGTTATGTTAATAGATTGTGGCTCTGATGGAGGTTGCCCCCTCATAGAGGAAAGTGAACATTTATTTTTATCAATAAAGGTATAATTTTTTGTTGTGGTTCTCTACATTTTCTTGCTTTGCTGGTATTTTTCTGCATTATTTTTGTTTTCTCATTAATTTAATAGAACTAGTACCTAACATAAAAACTCTTCAAAAAGGTCCATTCTAGCACTATCACCTAGTTCCATGATATTCAATCTTTTCAAACCCCTTCTCAACCCATTCATCCCAACATACAATTCATATTATCTAAACACCAATCAGTTTTTGAAACCCCCAAGGCCTCCCACCCTCTCGTGGTGCCCATGATCATTCCATTCCATTCATACTTGGTAGCCTCGCACCTAATGTTTGCCCTTATCACCACCTATTTTCTTAGAAAAATGAAATTGAAAATATTGCTCAAAAATTGTTAGTTCCAAGTGTCATTTGCCTTAGTAATAGTCCTTACATACCCTGTTTTCATGGTACTCAAGAAAGAAGGAACTTGACACATGTGTCCTAATTTTCATGCTCTCAACAAGCTCACCATCAAGGATAAGTTTCCCATTATGGTTATTGATGATCTTCTGGATGAACTTAAAGGTGCCCAAGTTTTTACCAAACTTGATCTTCATTTAGGCTATCACCAAATTCATATGGAAGAGGTTGATATTCCCAAAATTGTTTTTCACACTCATAAAGGCCATTATGAGTTTTTGGTGATTCCCTTTGGCCTTTGTAATGCACCCTCCACCTTCTAGAGTCTCATGAATCATATATTTCAACCCTTTCTACATAATTTTGTCCTTGTATTTTTTTATGGCATCCTAATCTCCAACAAAACATGGCATTCCCATGTTATCCATGTAGACCAGGTCTTAGAACTCCTTTCTCATCATCAACTATTTCTCAAGAGGTCCAAATGTTCCTTTGGCATTTTTGAAATTGAATATTTGGGCCATATTGTTAGTAAGGATGGTGTATAAGTGGACCCAAATAAAATCAAAGCAATGAAGGATTGGCCCCGTCCTATGACTCTTAAAAGTTTATGAGGTTTCCTTGGTTTAACAAGGTATTATACAAAGTTTGTTTAGAACTATGGAAAAATTGTGGCTCCCCTCACTACCTTACTTAAGAAAAATTATTTCGCTTACAATGTAATTGTAGATCAAACCTTCTGGGATTTGAAAGATGCTAAGTGTGCAACCCTAGTACTTGCTTTGCTTGACTTCACTAAGACTTTTGTTTTGGAATGTGATGCCTTAGGAAAAGGTATAGGTGCATTTATCATGCAAGAAGGAATACCATTGGCCTTTACCAGTAAACAACTTTGTGATTGACACTTGGGCAAGTCCACCTATGAAAAATAAATGTTGGTCATTTTTCACTTTGTGGGTATCTAGCATCCTTACTTTCCTAGGCATCATTTCTATATTAAAATTGATCATCGTAGCCTCAAATACTTTTTGGAGAAAAGGATTTCATCACTGGAACAATAGAAATGGGTTACCAAACTGTTAGGCTATGATTATGAGATGTATAAGAAAGGAAAGAATAATGTGGTAGTTGATTCTCTCTCTAGAAAATACATGTTGGGTATGTGTTATATTCTTTGCCTCGGGAAATGTGTCACATTTTTGGGCATTTTTTCGGCACATGGTTTTTGCTGATGGTTTTCTATTTTTGGTTAAGGAATTAGGGTTGTTGATTAATCCATTTCATTGGGTTAGGGTTTTGGATTCCGCTGGATCCTATATGTATATTGTATTGTAAACAATGTAACACTATGAATGAGTATAGAATATGTTGGTTTTCCCGGTTTGGGTTTCCAGGGGAAAAATCTTTGTGTAATGTTTGTATTTGCCATTGTATTTTTCCTGTTCTTTTACTGGAAATCTGTTTGCAGTAAATATTGTACAAGGTTAAAATATACAATATGAAGAGGAAGGGTCCCTGTTTTCACTCTCCTTCATTGTAGCTGATTGGGTGAATGAAATATACAATGAATAGTTCACCAATCCCGATATTTCTAGCCTGATCCAATGACTTCAACATGATTCTAATGCATCTCCCAACTATAGTTGGCACAATGATGAGCTCTACTATAAAGGGAATTTGTATTTGATCAAGAAATATAATTTTAAATCCATTGTGCTATCTAAATCCATGCATCACCAACAACATGTCACTCTGAATTTAGTAAAACATATGAACATATCAAATGTTCCTTCTTTTGGAAAGGCATGAAAAAGCACATCCGCACTTTTGTGGTTGAATGCAATATTTTCAATGAAACAATGGAGCAACACTAAAGACCCCAAGTGCACTACAACCTTTATCTATTATACCTATTGTATGGACTAACATTTATATGGACTTCATAGTGGGGTTGCCCAAATTTAGCAATAAATCAATTATTATGGTTGTGATTGATTGAATTTCCAAATACGCTCATTTGTGTGCCCTTCAACACCCCTTTAAAGCTTCCATGGTTTCTCAAGTATTCAAGGATAATATCTTCAAACTACGTGGGATGCCACAATATATTGTCACAAATTGTGATCCCACTCTCACTAGTAACTTCTAGCAAGAATTGTTCAGGATACAATGCACCTAATCTAATCTTAGCACTTCCTATCACCCCTAGACTAATAGTCAGACGGAATTTTTCCACAAGTGTTTGGAAGCATATTTTAGGTGCTTCACTTCATAACATTAGTCTCAATGGGTTCAATGGTTACCCCTAGATGAATGGTGGTACAATACAACTTATCATGGTGTCATTCGCATGACCCCATTTGACGTGATTTATGGCCCAAACCCCCAATCTATATTATCTTACCTACCAAATGTCTCCAAGGTACAAGAGGTTGTAGAAATTTTCAATACAAATTATGTATTGCATGGATTCTCTTGATCTAACAATTATATGTCATTGTTAAATACAGAATCACTTCTACTAATATTCTTGCGGAATTTAAAAACACGATCGCCAATTGCAATATCAAGAAGAAAGATTAATCGCACATAACACAGGTGTTTTCCGAGAAAGCATAAAGATAAAAACCCCACTATCATATATTATGTATATCATGGATCATGAAACAATATCATACAAAACTCTAATCCAAGATCTCTCAGTACAATACAATCGTCTCACACTGTCATACAAAAATCAGCAAATGCATGTGCCAATTCTCTACCTCCAGACAGCCTGCCTCCTCTACGCAATCCCTGCTAATGGAAAACCTACAAATGAATTCAAATTCCTCTTGCCTAGGCTGTGCATTGCTCATGGGCACATCCACTGTGTGTTTGATTACATCAGTGCACTTGACTGAAATCACAAATGATAGCCAATCTGTCCCTTTGACCTGTTATATCAAGTGGGTCTCCACTGGATCTGACATGCATGTAGTTAACAGTGGTAAATCTTCAGTTGCATGTGAGATCATTGATTGTGAATTAATTAATAATTAATTCACTAAACTCTCACTAGTGTAAGTTCAATTACAACTAGTACAGCTGAGCTTAACTCACTTAACTGAATTAACTACTTTACAACTCACATAACTACACTTATAATTCTGTTACAACTCCAAATCACTCATTTATAACTAATTCGAATTTCATGTCCAACCAATCAACCTTTTAACTCGAATTTCCTATAGTTAAATGACTTTCCATTTCAGTTAATTATTTCAAGTAATTATGAGATAATAGATTAATATTTATTGTCCAATTTATTTCAGGGAAAAATAAATTAGACACACATTTCTTGTTGACTTTTCAACACTCCCTCTCAACAAGAAAGGGATTATCCTTCACCCCAATCATGTCTCTATGGTATTCGAATTTGTTCCTGGTGAGCGCCTTCGTCAGAATGTCTGCATCTTGATCTTCCATAGGAATTTACTAAAGCATCATGATCTTCCATAGGAATTTACTAAAGCATCATGATCTTCCGCTGCACACAATCTCTAAGATGATGATACTGGATATCTATATGCTTAGATCTATCATGAAACATAGGATTAATTGAGAGTTTAATGCAACTCTGATTATCAGAATGAATCATTGTCGAATCTAAATGAGAACCAAACAAAACAACCAAGATATTTCTCATCTAGATAGCCTCACATGCAGCTTGACTCGCTACCATGTATTTTTCTTTCATTGAACTGAGTGCCACGGATCTCTATTTCTTGTTGTACCAAGAAACAATTGTAGATCCTATACTAAAGATCCCCCTTGATGTGCTCTTTCTATCCATTGGGCTGCCCGCTCGATCTACATCCATGAATCCATGCAACTTCACCTCATCCATCTATATGTACCATAATCCACACTCGGATGTGCCCCTCAGGTATCTCAGGACATGATTACCCACCTTCCAAAAGAGCTTGGTAGGCTTAACCATAGCTTGACTCAGTTGGTTAACCACATAGAAAATGTTCAGTCTCGAGTTCACTAGATACATTAGTGAACCCACTAATTGTCGATAGACAGTATCATCCACTACCTCTCCAGAAGTAGCATCCTCTTTCCTCCAATTTCCTGGAAGAGGAGTATCCATGAGTTTACATCCCTCCATGTGAAACTTACTCAATATCTCCCTTGCATACTTTCCTTGAGACACAAAAATTTCACCATCTCGTTGTCATATTTCCAATCCAAGGAAATAGTGAAGAAGGCCTAAATCCTTCATCTCGAACTCCTTTGCAAGGTCCTCCTTGCATGAGTGTATCAGTTTTTCATCACCAGTCAATATTAAATCATCAACATAAAGAAAAATGATTAAAATATTACCCTCCACCACAATTTGGTATAGGTTTGCATCCGCTTCACTTTTGGTGAAGCCCAGTCTGGTGAAATAGCTGTCTATCCGAGTGTACCAAGAATGGGGTGCTTGCTTCAGCCCATACAATGCTCTTTTGAGTTGGCACACATGTGACTCATTGTTGAAGATCTCAAATCCTTCAAGCTTCTCTATGTACACTTCTTCCTCAATGATCCCATTGAGAAACGCAGTTTTTACATCCATCTGATGAATGCGCCCTGCATGAGTGGCTTCCTCCACTCCATGAACCTCCTCATGTGGCTGATCCACATCTTGAGACTCATCTTTGGGAACTAACAGTTCCTCCTTTGCATGAAAGTCTAGCTCCCTCTCAAGTGACAGCTGCATGGCTTTCTCCTCATCAAATTTTATAGCCCGTCGCATAACAGTCATCTTATTGTTAGGAAAATACACACAATAATTATGGGGTGTATGTGTGTACCCCAAAAAAATCCCAACTTCAGCAGTCGGTTCTAGCTTCTTCCTTGCATTCTTGGTCACATGCACATAAACAGATGAGCCAAAAATCTTAAAATGAGAAACATCGGGTTTCTTACCAGTGAAAGCTTCTTCAAGTGTACTCATGCCAAGTACTCTATGAGGACAACGGTTTTGCACATAAACCATAGTGTTTCATGCTTACACCCACAAATGCATTGGTAGGACTTGATCATGCAACATCACTCATGTTGCACCCATGATCGTTATGTTCTTCCTCTCCACGACCCCATTTTGATGTGGGTTATGAGGCGCTATGAGTTCTCTTTGAATTCCTTCTTTGCTACAAAAGTCTTTGAATTCGTTAGAGATGTATTATCCACCATTATCGCTCCTCGGAGTTTTCACTTTCTTCCCCGACTCTTTCTCCACCAATGCTTTAAACTCACGGAAATTTGAGAATGTTTGATCCTTCTTCTGCATGAAGAAGATCCAGCATTTACGAGAAAATTCATTAGCAAAAATAACATAATACTTATGTTTTGTTGTTGAAGCAACCGAGAATGGTCCACACACGTCTGTGTGAAATCTCTCCAGGATCACTGAGGCATGGTTATCCTTTTCATGAAAGGTGGAATTTACATACTTCCCCATGGTGAAACCCTTGCACTGATCTAACTGAGCAAGTGTTCCCATTGGAATTCCATTAGATATTTGTTGCATGATCTTCAAGGCTCCATGATAAAGATGGCCTAATCGCATGTGCCATAATTTTCCCTCATCCTAGCTCAACACTTTTTTTGCCTTGCCCATCATGGCAGTGCATCCATATACCTCCATCTTTTAGAGATTCTTAACTCGAATCCCTATATTATTGACTTGACCCGTTGTTTTATGTCACAGGAAAGATTTTCCATCACTGAAAACAATGTCATAGCCTCTGTCCTCCAACATTGCGACTGAGACCAAGATTTTCTTCAGACCTGGAACATGCATAACATATTTTAATTGAAATGGTTTACCTGACTCCCTCTGAAAGGTAATGGAACCAATGCCAGTTGCACTGTATCATCCATCATAGCCCATCTCTATATGCATTTTGATATCTTTCTCCTCCAAGTCATTGAAAAGGTCCTTATCTCCCGTCATGTGGAGGGAAGCGCCACTATCCAAATACCACATCGATCCCAATGTACTTGAATCCATGCATGCGATCAAAGATAAGTCAAGTTCAAATTGTGAGGCAAGGGCCTCACTAGCTATAGCTCCAGCAATCTTCTTGTTCTTCTTCTTCTACAGACAGTTAGTAGTGAGATGCTCATGTTCGTGATAGTGAAAACACTTCACTTTGGACAAATCCAGCTTCTTTAATTTAGACTCGGATTTTGAATGGAATTTATTCCCCTTCCCTTTCCTTGCCTTGGCAGCCAAAGAACAATCCTCTTCATCATCATGCTTTGATGAAGAGCCATCTCTGGTGTTCTTCCTAAACTCCTCCTGCACTAGATCCGACCATAGTCGTTTCCAATCTGGAAATTTTTCCCTTCCATTGACAAAGTCTTGATAACTGTGCCAACTCTTGGGAAGTCCTATGAGTGCCAAGCTCACCAAATCATCATCAGCGACTGTTATTCCCACACTCCCCAGATCATCCTGACATTGGACAAACTTCATGAGATATTTTGGAATGGAGTCGCCCTTCTCCATCTTGATCTTCCTGAGTTTATCTTTGAGCACCAATTTCCTATGGTCGTTGCTATTTTGGAATATATCCATCAAAGTATTCCACATTGCATGTGGTGTTTCTTTCCCATGGAGGCTTGAGACAATGTTGTCTCGTACTCCCTCCAACAGGATCCTCCTCGCCTTTGCCACTTTCTTTTTCCATGCATCAAGATTTGCAGCATCTACAACATCTAGCTTACGAACATCTTTGTTTAAAATGTCAATGAATTCCTTCAAGCCATTGTCTTTGAGTACTTCCTCCATTCTGTCCTTCCAAGAAATGTAGTTATATATTCCCTCGAGTGCATACTCCAACCTCAAGCCATTGAAATCCATTTTGATCTTGAATCAGCTATAGCACCAAGAAAGTATTTCTACAAATTCGAATTCTATCTAATCACAAACTCAACTTCTGCAATCTTCTACTCTCTGATACATGTAGAAATTTTAATACAAATTATGTATTGCCTGGATTCTCCTGATCTAACAATTATATGCCATTGTTAAATACAGAATCACTTCTACTAATATTCTTGCAGAATTTAAAAACACGATCGCCAATTTCAATATCAAGAAGAAAGATCAATCGCACATAACATGGGTGTTTTTCCGGGAAAGAATAAAGCTAAAAACCCCACTATCATATATTATGTATATCATGGATCATGAAACAATCTCATACAAAGCTCTAATCCAAGAGCTCTCAGTACAATACAATTGTCTCACATTGTCATACAAAAATCAGCAAATACATGTGCCAATTCTCTACCTCCAGACAACCTGCCTCCTCTATGCAATCCCTGTTAATGGAAAACCTGCAAATGAATTAGAATTCCTCTTGCCTAGGCTACGCATTGCTCATGGGCACATCCAATGTGTGTGTGATTGCATCAGTGCACTTGACTGAAATCACAACTGATAGCCAAACTGTCCCTTTCACCTGTTATCTCAATTGGGCCTCCATTGGATCTGACATGCATGTAGTTAACAGTGGTAAATCTTTAGTTGCATGTGAGATCACTAATTGTGAATTAATTAATAATTAATTCACTGAACTCTCACTAGTGTAAGTTCAGTTACAACTAGTACAACTGAGCTTAACTCACTTAACTGAGTTAAACTACTTTACAACTCACATAACTACACTTATAATTCTATTACAACTCCAAATCACTCAGTTGTAACTAATTCGAATTTCATGTCCCACCAGTCAACCTTTAACTTGAATTTCCTATAGTTAACTGATTTTCCATTTCAATTAATTATTTCAAGTAATTATGAGATAATAGATTAATATTTATTGTCCAATTTATTTAAGGGAAAAATAAATTAGACACACATTTCTTGTTGACTTTTCAACAGAGGTCAACAGAACCCTTACATATCAAGATAAGATTATCTGCACTCTCAAAGATAATCTAGTCATGGTTCAGAATCAAATGAAGAAATAGGTTGATCAACATCGCTCTGAACGCCATTTTGAAGAAGGGAATCAATCCTTCATTTGTCTACAAGCATATAATCATATTTACCTCAAAGAAGACCACCACCAGAATCTTGCTCCAAAGTTTGATGGCCCCTATATGATCCTCAAGTGTATCAGGCCAGTGGCTTACAAATTAGCACTTCCCAACCACTCTAAGATCCATCCATTATTTCATGTCTCCTACTTAAAGAAAGTGCTTGGATCCAATTTCTAGTTTCAAATTAATCTACCTGAATTGGGTGAAGAATGTTCCATTTGGTTGCAACTAGAAGTCGTCCTTGAAAAATGAGAGTTTCATCTATGCCAGCACATTCAAGAAGCTTTAATACAATGGAAGAATACATATCCATAGGATGCCACATGGGACCCAACAACCATTATGTAGCACTTTCCATGTCTCAAGCCTTGTGGATAGGGTTTCTTTCTAGGGGGGGGGGGGTGTTAGGGTCCTAACCTCCCTAACCCCCTAAGTAGATAAAATACCACGTATTGCTATGTATGGACTCCAACATTAGTAAATAAGGTCTATGTAGTAGTGTGAACATAATTATTGTAAGAAGGATTACTAGAAGGTTTTTTCTACTAGAAAATTCCATCTCTAGAATGGTGTTAGGGGATAGAAAGTACTATATAAATATGTAGAAGCATTGCAAAAGGTGTCTTGGAAATCATTCATAATCTAAGATCTACTCTATTGGAGGTTGACCCCTCTAAGAGGCAAGTGAACATTGCTTCCATATCAATAAAGGTATAATATTTTGGTTCATATTATCCATTGTGCATGCAATTATATTTCCTTTTGCAATATATTTGTGATTTATGTTATGAATATTTCTATTTGGTACATCACACAATAACACTAAGAAGAAAACCTTCCATGCATGCAATGTATTGTATTCAAATTTATATTTCACAACATAGTGTTGGTTGTGTTGTAAGATAAGTTGTAACACATTGTTGGACAACAATATGGTTTTCTTGATTTTGTTTAGTCCACTATATCGAATTGGGTGTGCGTATGTCATTCCTCATTCACGGGTAAGTTTCGGTGCCATGGTTTCGTTGCTATTCCTTATTTGATGTTTACTATTTCCATCTTGCAAGCAATAATTTTCAATACTAGGAATCCCTGGGTCAAAATCTTCTTGCAGAACATCTTTCTGTGTGCCCGCTACAACCAGAGAAACAGTCGTTTGTTGTTGTATGTCCTTCTTCTTGAACGTCAATGTTCTATACAGAACCCACCTATGTCACAGCCATAGTGACATATAAAAAATAAAATCGAATTTTTCTCCTAATTTTTTCTGGTCCTGAAAACCATACGTTTGGTACAATTTCCCAGTTTTTTCCCTTCCAAAACGTCATGTTCCCCTTTGAATGTTGATGATGGAAACAGAACCCACATCTATTGTAGCTACAGTGAAATATAAAAAAGGAAATCGAATGTTCTCCTCATATTTTTTGTTCCTAGAAACCATATGTTTGGTGCATTTTTTCCAGCATGTTCCCTTCCAATCACATATGCCAACTTCCACGTCCTGGATATTGTGCCATAGCTCTTTTGAAAATATCAATACAAAGGGGTTTAGAAAATGAATTCAGAGTTGTCATTGCAGAGCAAGCATCTGCCAGGACCTTGTCATAGGGCATGCTTTTATTCTCTGAATCAAAAACCTCCTCCACCTATTGGTTTTATGTTTTCCTTTATGTCTTGCAAAGCATCTTCTGCCACTGAAACGCTTATAGGATGCATGCATGGAATAGGTTCAAAAATGATATGCCTTGAATACTCGGTCTTTGTGCTGAGAAAATTTATAGTGTTATTTCATTTGTGTTGTCTCTTCTATTTGGTTCATTGTTCATTGTACGTTTGTTTGTTTGTCACGTGTTGTAGCAACTAGGGGGATTGAATTTGACAGGAAGAAGGTTGAAGGATAGATAGCGAAATTGGTATGTAGTTCTGCACTTATAGTTTTTTTTTCTTTTTTTCTCTATTTGCATATTATCTTAATATAGCTAAGAAACATCTTGAAAATCACAACTTAAGAGATGAATCAAGTAATAGATGTTGATTCCTATGAAATAGATACAGACTCCATTGTACATGACAGTATTTACCAGGTATTGCATAGCAATGGGATTTTTAGATTGGATGCATTCGTGTATACTGTAGGAGATTGCCTCTTCGATGCATTTCAAGTTCTATTGGATTTCCTTTATTCCTCGACCGGCCTGTGTAATGGATTGATAGATTATTTCTTGGGTTGTTTATAAATGGCAACGTTGAGGCATTGGATTCATATCAATACGAATTGGCATCTGATTTTCTTTTCCAGTTGCATGGAATACATGATGTCACTACGTATTTTTCAAAAATGCAGTTGTCTACATCTGCAATTATGCCTGCAGATGAGAGGGGAATTTTAGGATATACATTTTGTATATGGTGGTTGTCCAAGTGGCTGAATATATCAATTGGAATATGGTCATTGACAAGAAAAAAAAGATATCTACTATTCAACAAAACTACATTTAGCGATCCATATTGCATATTGTTCCATGAAGCCAATCCTGTCAGTGGTAATTATGAACCATTACTCTATATAAAATTTTCCATATGCAATCTTGGAGAACCGCATATTTACTTGTCCCTCATTTGAAAATACCTGGAATTGCATTGGAAATGAATTATGCATCATATACACTCCCATGGCCTGCACATAGAGACAACTATTGCATCTAGTTGTGGATATAGTTTGTTCAATGCAATTTGCTATTTGGTAGCAACAAAGTTCGATGTGCAGTTGTTGCGTCTTTACACTATACAATCCTTTTGCAATGCAATTATAGGTGACAGCCAACATGCTTTTAGTTGCTTGCTTCAACACCTTTTACCATATCTCCTAGAAAGTATGCCAACAATTGGAAGTTGGAAACAATAACTTGTAAACATGGCACTACCATATGAGAAAGGAAATGTAGAGGGTGGAAGATTCTGTTTGCAATGGCTATCTATCATATTCAGAGTAAATATCCAGGTCTGGTCAGCCCTGTCGGATGGTACTGTCCATTCCTACTGTATTGATTCAAACTAAGATCGAACAATTGACATCATTTTGTTGAAAACAGATATGCCACATATCCATTATCAACCTTTGATGACAAATACTACTAGTTCAAGGTCCATTGTCCATGCCACCCAAATCACATCGAATCTGCATAAGCGTCGCATGCTATTTAATGAGAATGAAACTCATCCCAGTTGTGATGAGGCCATACAGAGCTTAAACTAAAAATTTAGACTAACTTATCACAACTTTAAAAAGGTCATACATGAGAGAAAAAAAATACATTGGTAGTATAAGAAATACTACCAGTTTAAGATCCAGTGTCCATGCCACCCAAACCACATCGAATCTGTAGAAGTGTCGCATGTTATTTAATCAGAATGAAACTCATCCCAAATGTCATGAGTTCATCCAGACCTTGAACAAAAAGCATAGAATAACTTATTACAACTTGAAAAAGGCCATACATGAGAGAAAAAAATACATTGGTACACTTCCTTCTAGACAGAAACTCACATATCACAACCTAAAAAAAAATGTGCGTGCACAACACAATCGCATTTCTTGCTGAACACAAACATCACATGTCGAATGACAAAGAACATCATAGTTTTCATCATCGAGATGGTGAGGATGCAATTCTCATAATAAATGTCGATTCCACCTACAACATGGCTTGTCAACAAGTGAAACTAGTTTCCAGTGGCAAGCATAAGTTAATCTACCGCATCTTGAAAAAACATATACGTGAGAGAAACGAGTACGGCCACATATCCCACAATGTTCATGGTACTAACCGAGAGGAAAAAATTGCATTTCGTGGGCTAGAGCCAACACCATTCACTGCTAGCAATGAAAACCATCAAAAAAATTCTACACATACTTGTCTAGGGAAGAAAGATGCAAAATAGATCTATATGAAACAAATTAAAGACACTCCTTCCATTGCATGTGCAATTTGCGATCAATTGAATTTTGCAAAAAACACTAAGTCTTTCACGCCTGATTTGGAAGCAGAATACCTTGGCTTGACACTAAATGATAGAACATTTTCCAGTGGCAATATTTGTCTTCCATGCAAACGATCACTTGAAAATGGAAAACTGCCACACTTTGCAACGCCTGACCAAATAAAATGTAATACACCACTACCATATGTAAGTACACTTACAGAACTTGAAGAGAGACTTGTGTCTCTGCTAATTGCATTTGCACAAATCAGACCCTGGGGCTATAAACGACCCCAAATGGGCTTAACAGGGTCAATTATTAATGTGCATGTCCAACTAGATGTTGTACAAAAAGCCTTGCCACAATTCATTAGCGATACAATGACAATGGTTGTAGCTCTCAAAAGATGTTTTCAATACAAGAATGCATACCAGACAGGTAAAGTGCATGTGCATGTTGTCATGAAAACATTAAAAGAATTATGTTCCAAGGCCCTGTACAAAGAACAGAACATTTGTATAAATGAGAACTGGAACAATGTTCTTGGAGAAGCGGATGACAGCTCTGCACAGAATCTCAAGATTGCTAGTGAATTTGATACAAGCGATGAATCAAAGAATGAAATACCTGATGAAACATTGATACATGGATTCACTGACTCACAGCGCATTCGTGACTTGCAAGACAAGATTGTAGAAATTGCACCTATTGAGGGGTAACGTCCACTTCGAATATTCAAGGAAAAATTTATCGAGGAAATGAACTTCCCAACACTGTTCTATGGATATCCACGTCCCAGTGACATTACAGAATGATTCAGCTACCATAAAATAGTTCGATGGGAACTGCTACATTCAAGCAGTGACTTCTCCTATCACATAAAAAAAAAAAATTCAAAACAATGCGCATAATAATTGAGCAAGTGTTGTCTTGCATGTGGGTGAAAATAATAAAATGCCAGCTACAAGGAAGAAATTTATTGGCCAAAGATGTCAAGTACAAAGCAAACCTAGAAAAAATCTTGAAATCTGATATTGGATACATAGATTTCAAAAACATCTGCATCTCTCCTGACTATTTGCAACAAAACAAAAAACTATTTTTGCAATGATCCAACAATTGGGACCACCAACATTTTTCATCACTTTTACAAGTGCAGAGCATCGTTGGGATCCGTTGGTGGCTACAGTGTCTGCATTGTATAGGAACAGGAAAAGGAAAAAACAAATTGATACATTGGAAAATGATGACATTGACTACCTCATAAGAAAAGACCCAATGACATGTACTCGCTACTACAGACATAGAATAAATGATTTGAGGCAATTGATATGCCATGATGAAACATTTTTTGAAAAAATATCAGACTACTTTTTTGTGACTGGGTTCTAGAATAGGGGGAGTGAGCATGACCACACATTGTTGTGGATAGAGGGTGCACCGGTCTATGGAACTCAAAAATTGAGCAATTTGTGGACAAATACATAACATGCAACATAGATCATTTGGATCCAGAAATTTCCAAAGTTCGTAGACATTATCATACAAGAAGCTGTAAAAAACGAAAAACATTCACATCGCAAATACAACTTCCCATTGCCGCCAATGAGAACAACAAGAATCATAGAGCCACTTAGTTTAAAGGACAATGTTGTCATTGAAAAATCTAAATCCTTGTTCACATTTCTAGAACAACGAGACTTTGATGATTTAATGAGCTTCGAGGAATTCTTGACAGAGATGAATCTAATAGAAGATGAGTACATCCAAGCCATACAATGTACACTTAAACAACCAAAAATTTTCCTTAAATGGAAACTTTCCCATTTTTGGAACAATAGTTTCTCCAAGGACATGCCAATTATGTGGAATGCAAATACAGATGCATAGTATGTCCTCAATGCATATGATGCAGCATTTTATTGCACCTCGCATATGACAAAGTTTGACAAATCTATGACAAGTGCATTCAGAAGAATACACAAAGAACATGAAAGAAGTCATATTGATTCTATGCAAATGATACGTACGCTTGGAAATACATTATTTAATCTTCAACAAATGTATGCTCAACAAGCAGTCCACATTGCACTTTCCCTACCCCTCAACTGTAGTTCAAGGAAATGTGTCTTCATAAAAACATCTCCACTTGAGAAACGCACATTTGTGCTTAAACCATCGCCTTTGCTAGAACAAGAGCCTGACAATTCAGAGGGTGTACTATCTCTCTCTATTATTGATTATTATCTCCAGTGTTTGTCTCCTATTAAGCATATCTACTTAGCAAATTTTGTATTGCATTACAAAAAAAATGTTGCACCCATATCAAAAAGAAAAAAAATACTTTGTAATACGCTTTGTCAAATACAACAAACATATTGACTATGAAAAGTATTGTAAAGAAAAATTATTGTTATATGTTCTATTTGATCAAAATGAAAACACATTAAAACATAACTTCCCTACATGGGAAGTTGTGTATATTGCCTATGAGACTACAGTACAAACCAATGAATCTAGATTTACATACAATGTTAATCCAACATGGGGTGATATAGAAAGTGAATTTCATGAACTAGAAAACCATGACAATGTTGATGAGACATTCACAAACTGTAAAACAACTAGAACTCTATGTGAGTCCTATGACTTGCAAGCAGATTTGTCTCGTCCTCAAGTAGCTGACATTGAAAAACATATCAATCTTGATTTTCAAGTCACAAAACATCCTTTCCTTATTGAAAATAACAAATACCAAAGAGTTGGACATCTGTTGAATCAATAGCAGCAAATAATTCTAAAGGACATTGCAATTAAAAAATGATTGAACATGCACACTCATGTGAACTTGTTCCTTACAGGCGGGGTGGGAACATGCAAGACATTCACAGTGAAATCACTATTCCAAATGCTTATACGAATCTATGATTCAAACAATTCCTATGATCCTATGAAACCAAAGGGGATAATAGTTACATACACAGGAAAAGTTGCATATAACGTAGGTGGAACAACAGTCCACTCTACATTTTTTATTCCTTTTAACAAGTCACAGTTTCTTCCACTCAGCAAGAAAATGTTAGATACCTTGTCTAAGCTTTATGACAAAATGCAAATTGTCTTCGTAGATGAGGCATATTTGATTGGAAGTCGCTTCTTGTATTCCATTGACAACCGATTGAGAAACATAAAATATGTGCACACCAAATACTTTAGAAACATTGACATGATATTTTGTGGGGATCTTTACCAGGCACAACCCATCCAATATTCTTTGATATTTGAACAACCTACGGTCAATATGCAAATAGTGACGCATGACTTCTAGAAAGAAAATATAAAATTCTTTGAATTACATACTACAATGCACGAGACATATGAAACATTTATTGCCATTCTGAATAGAATGCGAACAAACAGCCAGACACATGATGACTTAACATATATCAATTCAAGGTGCATACAACCTGCACCAACAGACCCAACCTTCCCTTACATGTTCTACACGAATAGGGATATTGCAATGCATAACAGGTACATGTTATCACTCATTCCTGGCGATGATATCATCATCAATTCAATTGACCTCGAAGAAAACAACCATGGAAATGTACCACGTCATGAACATACAACCACTTTGCCTTTGCAACTTGTCCTAAAATTAGACATGTTGGTTGAAATATATGCCTACAACTATGATTCACATGATGGCTTGGTAAATGGTGTAGATGGAATACTCAAAGGCTATACCAAAACAAAAAAACTTGATGCCCTCTGGATTAAGTTCCATGAGCCGCATATAGGCCACCGACAAGCAAACAAGTTGGATTATCTATATAATTCAAACATTGTGTGTGATTGGACACCTATCTTACGAATATTAAAACCAGTATCGACATCGGAAAAGACAAGTCGACTAAAGATTCGAAAACAGTTTCCAATTAAACTTGCATGTGCACGTACGGTCCACAGATCGCAAGGACTAACACTTCATAGTGTTGCATTTGACCATGCTGGAATTCGAATACATGGACTTGTATACACAGCATTGTCCCATGTCATAAGTATAGACTCCTTGTATTTACTAAGTGATATTACAAAAGATAACTTCAAAGTCAAACACAAAGTTGACATTGAGATGCAACGCCTTAGGACTACCACAAAGTGGCATCTACAGTATTATTACCAATCCATACAAAAAAAACTCATATGTATCAATTATCTCACTTAAAATGCGCAACCTACATGCACATATGGATTATATACTCAATGACTATGACACAATGCGATCCGATATTATGTGCTTGCAGGAAACATACATGACATTATGCATGCAAAACAAGCAATTTCCAAATCACAATTGCATATCGAGTTACATTACACATGGGGTGATGATATTAGTGAAAAAGCATGTAACAATTTTGGAGCATATGCATTTCGAAGAAAACAATGTTGAGATGGTGCTCGCAAAAGTAATTTTCCATGGATCAGAAATTGCAATATTGAATCTCTATGTTGCTCCACATGCAACATTCTCCAACATACTAAATGTTATTTCCAATGTATTAGAGCATTTGCATTTGAACGAAACCATTGTCATTGTAGGAGACTTCAATATTGACATGCTACAAAATAGTGCCAGAACAAAAGAATTGGAAAACTACATGTGCAAATATAGTCTCCGCTTTCTTTTGGATAAGATAAACCATGTACAAAATGCACTTATTGACCATGTATGGTCGAATGTGCCCATTTCTCAATACAACGTCTTTATCTTAGACACATACTGGTATGATCACGATACAATTCGTATTGCACTTGAATTATGAAATATACATCAAACATATTGCAAAATCATATTTCTATGTCTGAAAGCATATCTGCCTGGCTTGTTGCACAAAACCAAGTTATCCAACTTCTTAGTTTTTCCTGGTTTGTAGTCTTTTGGACACAAAAAAAAATTACACAATTTTTTGTATATACACATACATGGATGAACAAAAAAAAAAACGGTACATTATTCTAACATTATATGTTACTCTATTCCTTTTATTCTAGTTTATTTATTGTATGTACATATTCCTTTTTTTTTCCTTACATATCAACTTACGTTCATGTTCATTTTGTTTTGTACTTTCTTTCATTGAAACAAACAGGAAAACTGGACAAGGCAAAGAACTCTTAACCAGAAATGTAGAAGAATACATACAGAGGTGCATACTTCTACCCGTATTCCATATCCAATTATTTTTCATTTACTCTGTCTATACTTATTCCACTGGTTTGCAGCTCTTCTGTTTTTTTCCTTATATATTGCATATCTTCATGTATATTAACTTATCTTCATGTCAATTTTATTTTATGTATCGCTACCTTGAAATAAATAAATTTGTACTCCATCTTTTTTTCATGTGTTCCTACATAGCAACTTGCCTTCGTATTCATTGTATTCTATGTATTGTTGCATTGAAAAAAGAACATACTAATTGAACACGAAGATGGAGCCTTATGTGCCACAGCTAAGAAACCTGGAGTACAATCTTCCAAAAGGTATGGCTACAGTGGTGCCACAACAAATACAATGTGTATGCCTTATGCACATCCATATCGAGTATGACAAATATACACATGGGCATGAGCAGTGAACTGTCGCAAACATCAGCACAGCGATAATGCCAAAGGTAAGGATTCATAGATTACGCTCTTGCTATGTTTACGAAACAAATATACGCAGTTATTTATTTTTCTATGCCATGGTAAATATGTTTATGTCGTTTACACCACATGTTTTTTAGTAAACAAGAACTATTGACAAGTAGAAGTGAAACCTACATCATAGTACAAGGTCTAAAGACTAAGAGGTATGTTTACAAAACTTTGATCTGCATACGTTGTCCAATTTGTGCATATATTGAAGCTTGCCATATTTTAGAATATGCTTGCATGTAAGAATGCCAAGTCATATATTTTGTCTATTGCTTGTTGAAATAGATATAAACAACATCTCTTTTAACTTGAACCAGGGTCTGTTGAGCTCCAGCTTTATTTCATGGCTAAGAATTTTTTTCCCATAGTTGATGTGTTTCTATCGGTTGGTAATTATTAGACTAAGTGTTGTTGTGTGAGGCATACAATTCTTTGCTCCCTTTATTTTTCCTCTTCTATACCTACTCGTTTTTCCATTTTCTTCTTCCCCTCTATTATCTGTTTCTAGTTCTATACTTGGTCGCATATCTATGCTCGCAAGTTCCCGGGGTGGCGGAGTGATAAATTCTATATCCATCTATATCTTCACATCACGATTTTGGCCGACCGTTGTTTGTTTTCATACTTAGCCAATTTTATGGCTGCAGGTTCCTGCGTAGGCGCCATCGAACTCTCATGCCCTGTGTTCGGGGTATACATCTTGCACCCAAAACTTTGGTTATCTACAATTCAACCCCGGAGTCCTCGAACTCCCAAGCCTCACTCTACCTACAATGACTCTGTATGAATGCTTGCATATACATATGCCAAGTCATATATTTTGTCTATTGCTTGTTGAGATATATATAAACAACATCTCTTTTATCTTGAACCAGGGTCTGTTGATCTCCAACTATATTCCATGGCTGAGAATGTTTTTCCCATAGTTGATGTGTTTCTATCGCTTGATAATTATTAGACTAAGTGTTGTTATGTGAGCGATACAGTTATTTTCTCCCTTTCTTTTTCCTCTTCTATACTTACATGTTCTTCCCTTTTCTTCTTTCCCTCTATTATTCGTTTCTGGTTCTATAATTAGTCGCATATCTATGCTCATGGGTTCCCAGGGTGGCAGAGTGAGAAATTATATATCCATCTATATCTTCACATCACGAGTCTGACCGACCGATGTTCGTTTCCATACTTAGCCAATTTTATGACCGCGGGTTCCCGCGTAGGCACTATCGAACTCTCATGCCCCATGTTTGGGTATACATCTTGCACCCAAAAGTTTGGTGATCTACAATTCGACCTAGGACTCCTCGAACTCGCAAGCCTCACTCTACCGATGATAACTCTGTCTGACCACCCCGCCTTTCCATACTTAATACCAAGTGTTGTTGTGTGATGCACAAATTTCTTTACTCCCTTTCTTTTTCCTCTTCTATACTTGCCCATTTTTCCCTTTTCTTCTTCCCCTCTATTATCCATTTATGGTTCTATACCTAGTCGCATATCTATACTCGCGATTTCCCTGGGTTGCAGAGTCAGAAATTCTATATCCATCCATATCTTCACATCACGAGTCCGACCGATCATTGTTCATTTCCATACTTAGCCAATTTTATGCCTGCGGGTTCTCGACTAGGCACTATCGAACTCTCATGCCCCGTGTTCGGGGTATACACCTTGCAGCCAAAACTTCAATGATCTACAATTCAACCTCGGGCTCCTCGAATTCGCAAGCCTCACTCTTCCTACGAGCTTGTTGAAATAGATATAAACAACAACTCTTTGGACTTCAACCAGGGTCCATTGAGCTCTAGCTATATTTCATGGCTGAGAATGTTTTTCCCATAGTTGATGTGTTTCTATTGCTTGATAATTATCAGAATAAGTGTTGTTATGTGAGGCATAAAGTTCTTTTCTCCCTTTCTTTTTCCTCTTTTATACTTAGTCGCATTTCTATGCTCGTGGGTTCTCGGGTGGTGGACTCATAAGTTCTATATCCATCTATATCTTGACATCACGAGTCTGACCGACCGTCGTTTGTTTCCTTACTTAGCCAATTTTATGGTCGTGAGTTCTCGGGTAGGTGTTATCAAACTCTCATGCCCCGTGTTCGGAGTATACATCTTGCACTCAAAAATTGGGTGATCTACAATTCGACCACGGACTACTCAAATTCGCAAGCCTCACTCTACCTACGATGACTATGTCTAACCACCCCGCCTTTCCATACTTAGTTGATTCTTCAAAGTTTCACGGGTTCACAGACTCCCAGGTTCAAAAAAGTATCAAAGCATTTTTCGCTCCCCTCCATCCCCACCACCTACGCCCCTTCCCAATGAACATTAATTATGCTTTTACTAGTGACAACTCACCACAGATGTTCGAAAATATTGGCATTAATAAGCAGAAAGTTCAAGGAAATCTCCCATTAAAATGTATTAATGGGAGAATACTATGGAATCTGATGAGTTTTTTTGTGTCAATCTTGAATTGGCAAAAAAATTGTTGGTTATTTTATTTTTTTTAAGGCATCATCGTAGAAATAATGCAATATTGTGCTAGCCCGCTGTCATATACAAAGGTGTTGACATGATGCCCCTCTTTAGTATTGTGCATATGTTACATCTTGGCATATTTGAGAGTATGCTTGCATATAAAAATGTTAATCCACCCTTCAAATTTGAACATGGTTTGCATTTCGGCCACAAAAAATACTAATAAAATAAAATAATATGAACAATGTTTATGTAAATATAAACAAATTATCTTTTAACTTGAACCTGATTCTATCGAGCTCTAGGTATATTACATAGCTAACAATGTTTTTTCCCATAGTTAATGTTTATGGTCGCCAGTTCCTAGATTGGCGCTATCGAACTCTCATGCCCCTTGTTCCGTGATATACATCTTGCACCCAAAACTTTCATTATCTACAATTCGACCCTAGACTCCTCGAACTCGCAAGCTTCACTTTACCTACGATGAGTCTGTCTGGGTTCGTCTGATCGCCCCACCTTTTCATACTTAATCGATTTCCCTACCACCTTCACACACTTTCCCAATGCAAATTGATTACTCTTTTATTAGTGACAATTCACCACACAATTTTGAAAAGATTAGCATTAATGAGCAAAAAGCTCGAGGACATCTCCCATTAAAATGAATTAAACCAATATTTACAGCAGATTGTATTACCATCCTCCAATGTTCATTCTAAATACTATCATACAATTACTCTCACATGTAGCAATATAAACAAATCTTCATAAAAACATTATCTTTTCTCACAGGCACCCCACATGCACCCCAGTTGCCTGAAGTGAGTGATATTTGGATCCATCAACTAAACCTCCCTATTATCGAATTGGATGAGGTCAATATTATGGCATCTGATTTTTTTTTTTTGTGTGTGGATTTTGAGCTCGGAAAAATTGTTATTTACTTTATCTTTTTTAAGGCATTATACTCTGCCTTTCCATACTTAGTTGATTCTTCACCTCCTGTTGTCACATATTTGTGGGTTCCCGAACTCCCAATTTCACAAATGTTTCGAAGCAGTTTTCGCTCCTGTCCATCCCCACCACCTTCGCACACTTCCCAATGCATATTAATTATGCCTTTATTAGTGACAACTCACTAGACACATCGAAAAGATTGGCATTAATAGGCGAAAAGGTCCAGGACATCTCCCATTAAAACGCATTGAACCAAGATTTACGGGAGAATATATTATCATGCTCCAGCGTTCATTTTAAATACTATCAGGAGCAAAGGAACATTCTCATCACTTTATGGTTGTAGCTTGACGACATTTAAGTGGAGATACCCTGAATATTTTTTGGGCACGAGGACCAGAGTTTTCAATGGTCTAGAGCTTATGCTTACTACTCATCCCCTTCTCCTCGTAAGAAAGTTATCTAGACATATGGAATTGCACGAGTAGGTTGTCTCCCCAAATTTTTTGACTGTAAGGAGTTGGTCACATGCTGCGCCGAAAACTATATTCCGAACCAGCAGATTATCCAGTTGCAGGACCATTTCCAAGTCTCCCTATCGCCTCAAGTATTTCGAATTATCTTAAGACTTCTCGACCCAACGCCTAATTTCAAGGGCGAGAATTGTAGAGAGTTCTTAAAGAAGCATTATAATGAATTGGACCTCTTGTTGAAGTTCTTAGAGAATCTAGTGGTCGGTGCCAAGGACATGACCAGATTACAGGTTAGTGCATATAAAAACCCTTTTCGGGAAATTGCATGGCTTTTCACGAGGATAAAAGGACAAGAAAGTACAGCCAGCATCTCTCGGATGATTCTGTATATTTTATATTTTACGGTGAGGGAACAAGCCATCTTCCATTGGGGCAAGTTGATTTCCATTGAAATCTCTTCCCAGTTATTGCAATACACAAGGCAGAAGAAATTCTTTATGGCATCTTATTTAATTTTCATGGTGGTGAATTGTTGTCCATTCCTCGGATTATCTATGTGTAAGAAGGTAAACTGCGAATTTGACCCAATAACCTTATGGTACCAGATATTATGGAGACATGACGCCTCCGAACATTTTTATGAAGTCTTTAATGATTTTTTTTAGTTTTTAAAGGATTGATATTCGGAAAGTATTTTCCCAGTTGTTTGACTAGGCGACCAAGTTCCTGGATAGGAAGGGCACACTAGAAGAAATGGAGAACTATAATGTTATAAGGATTTTTGGGCCGAAACAAAATCCTTTCTTCCTTCCATGTCACATATCTGGTACAATGTTTTTTACTGAAATAGCAAGGCAGTACACCTATTGGTTGCATTTTTTCCATGAAAAGAGAAAAAGTCAATTCATCCCTCTGCCTTGGAAACTTGGGGATTTCATAGTCAAGAATATGAACAATATTGATGGTTTCGTGGGCCACTTGCACAGCTTCAATTTGAAATGTGATGAAAAAGTAAAAGGGTTCAACCCTGATGGTATTTTTGTAGAACACCTATTGACTGTCAGTTTCAATAGTTCTTTGACTGACACTATCTTGAATGAAGATGAAGATAACGGCTCAAGAATTCCTTCTCCTTACACCTTCAACCTCGAGACAATACTCAGCACCAATGATTCGTACAAGAAGAAATGAAAAGCCCTGGGTGAGAAAAGTGCCCAATCCCCGACCACCACACCCAAGACTACAGCATCTCAAAGCAGTACTCCAACAGCCTACCCAAGTAAGAAATTCACACACAATTATTCAGGCGGAGGAGGAGATAAGAACCCTCCCTCCGACAAAATTGAAAGTTCTCACAAACTTTCTGCGACCAAAAAATGAAAAACAATAGTGCAAGAACAGGAGGGACCGAGGGGAGAAATTGATATCCATGATCTCTCCCTCAAAGATATGGAACTAGAAATTGACATTGATAAAAATTTCCTCGATGACGACCAACTATAAAGCACTTCTCCGCATAATCCTGAGATGGAAATAATTGGGACTGATACCTTGGACGAAGAAGAGTCTTTTTCATTTCAGAGCGTTGTTTTTTACAATGAATCCAAAAAATTGGTTATTGAAAAGAGAGATGTAAAGAATAAGAAAGGGAAATATCATTCAGAGATGAACCTATGGAACATGTGTCCTTCCCAGATCTCCCAGATACACCGAGCAATTGGATATGCTCTAGGCAACTTTATTAGCAGCCTTGAAGTGGAGAACGTCATGTTAAAGGAGCAAATCAAAGAATTGGAGGGAGCTCTAATGCCTCTTCCACTATTTTCTACTCCTTTGGCAATGATCGGGCCCATGACACATGCGACAAAGATAAAAGGATCAACAATCCTTCTCACATCAGCCTGAGGCTATGTGGAAAAGAATATAAAGAGAAGAATGGGATTAATAACATAATCTTGGGAGATGTCAAAGAGTATGGTCTCTTTTGTAACTGTAGTAACCCGATTTTGAATTAACATTATATTTCTAACTAATTACTTAATTTCTAATTTCTATGAGCTCTACAAGAAGTAAACTTTTCATAATTTACAATTTATCTCAACACTTACGTTGTATTCGGCCGTAAGTAATAATCTAAGTAAACCATTCATGAATTTGAATTTACATACCTCACTCTGATGCTATCCGCAGCCGCTTGCTCCCTTCGCTTGAACCCGCTCCTTAGGACGCCCCAAAACCAGCCACCCTACCGACTAGTACGCCTAKCCCTAGGACATCAATGGAMGTCCTAGCCCTCCGAGCCSAAAACCTCCTCAGCCCCRRTGYAYTGTAAATMCCAMTGTCAACTAACTCTGTCCCAATACTCCCAATTTCCCCCCTCTCRTAGAATGCATGAATGAATATCCCCTCTCCATAATCCTTCTCCTTCCCTTATGCCTCCTTCACCGCCCTCGCACATTCACTCCTCCACCAAACACCTTATCCCTTGATTAATGCCTTATCCATTCATTTATTTCTATTTAATGGTCTTATCCTTTATTAAATATTTCCCTTTTACGTATGGGTTACGTTATCCCTTATGGGATACGTAACCCTTTTAACATTATATTTCATTTTTAACCTTTAATTTAATACTTAATCAATTAATGACTCACTTAATAATTAATTATTCATTAACCCTCGTATACACTATTTAATAATATCCAATTAGAATTATTATTATTGATATAAATACAATTTAGATAATCTTTAGGATTATTATTAAATTAATCATCTTAATAGTTAAGGGTCATTACAGTAACAAGAGCGCATGTTTTTCATGAGTCTCTACAAGAAAATCTCAAGAATGAACAAGGTTTCTACCTCGATGCAGTTTTACTAGTTGGTGTTAAATTTACTGGTATGACGGAATTCAGAAGAAGAGAGGAGGATCTCCCTTCCCCATATCGAATAGACCAACTAAACGCATGCTGGAAAGAAAAGGTAAAAAAACTAAATGGTATCGTTCAAGAATGTAACCAGGCCATATCTAGAAGAGACAAACTATTCAAGAAGCTAACTGAGATAGATCTAGCTGGCAGAACCAATGAATTCCAAGACCCTAAATTGAGATTTAAATCATTGTTTTTAACCAAGCAAGCATTTGATGATCAAGTTCAGATATATAAAACAATGTCATTTGAAAATTTCTATGGCATTCTTGAATATGGTGAAGATGACGTGAAAATCTAGCTAGTCGGTTATTCGATTAAAAACCAAGATATTCAAGAAGCATTGCACAACCTCTCTATTAATCTAAGGGACTTGGAAAGTGAATTCTTCAATATAAAAATCTGGCATGAAATCAACGTGGCGCCCATGAGGAGCTACATCAAAGAGTGGCTCAAAAAGGTTGTCGACAAGATTACCAATGAAGGGAAAAGAACGCTTCACACGGTTCCCATAACCGCTGAGGAAAGACATAAAAAGACATCAACGATCAAATGACAAGGCATGGGACACCATCATAGTAAGTTGATGTTGATCACATTCTTTTGTCTTTGTCTATGTCTTCATCCAGTTACTTTATCTCTTTAAATACAAAGATTTAACCGAGGACTGATAATTTTCTCTTTCTGCTTGCTAGGTCTTGTTGTTTTCCATCACCGAATTTCTTCTTTCTACAAGCTTGATTCTTGTACATCTTTTCTTTGTAGTCCGTGGGAGCCCCAATCTCAGTCATTATGGCAAACGCATTTATATTTCACAGAATATGTACTGAAATATATATATTTTTTACAAATTCCAAGACAATTATTTTGGGAAATATTCTCGAATGTATTTTGTAACCCAGTGTATCTGAATATAAAATAATTGAGGTTGTTCTATGGTGATCTTCAATGTTTGGTGTTGTTTTTTGAATTTTGTATTTTTTTTTTTAAATTAACTCATTTCCTTGTACATGTTGGGGTCATGTTCCTATTTAATATTGTGCATATATTGCAGCTTCCTATATTTCAAAATATGCTTCCATATACAAAATGTTAAGTCATATATTTTTTCTCTATTGATTATGGGTTTGAGCAAAATTTCTGAGCTAAAAACACCCTTCAAATTGGAACATGGTTTACATTTGGACCACAAATAATCTATTAAGATACATTAATATGAATACATTTTAAATAAATATAAACAAAATCTCTGTAAACTTGAACCTGACTTTCTCGAGATCCTGGATTGGTCATGGGTTCCCAGGTTAGCTGACTGCCAGATCCTCATCTCCATCTATATTGTCACATCATGAGTCCGACTGACTGCCATCCCTTTCAACACTTAGCCAATTATCTCACCGCGGGGTCCTGACTTAGTGCTATCAAATTCTTATGCCCAGTGTTCTATGATATACATATTGCACCCAACACTTCCGTGATATACATTTTTCACCCAACACTTCCGTGATTTACAATTCAACACCAAACTCCTAGAACTCGCAAGCTTCACTATACCCAAGTTCACAAAATTTTCAAGCCATTTATCGCTCTCTTCAATCCCCACTGCATTCTCGCCCTTCGCAATACACATTCATTATGCTTTTACTGGCGACAACTCAACACACAGATTCTCTTGTTGGCATTAATAAGAAAAAAACACATTCAACCGCGATTTATGGGAGTTTGACCAACTATCGTTGCTTTTCATACCTATCCAATTCTATGGTCGTCGGTTCCCGAGTTGGCGCAACCAAACTCTCATTCCCCTTGTTCTGTGATATACATCTTGCACCTAAAACTTCTATCTACAATTCCATACTTAGCCAACTTTATGGTTGTCGGTCCTCGAGTTGGCGCTATTATAAATCTTGCACCCAAAACTTTCGTCATCTACAATTTCGTGATATACATCTTGCATCGAAAACTTTCGTTCTCTACAATTCCTCCACCTCGCAAGATTCACTCTACCCGGGTTCACAAATGTTTCAAATCATTTATCTCTCTCTTCCATCCCTACTACCTTCGCACCCTTCCCAATGCACATTGATTATGCTTTTACTAGCGACAACTCAACACACATGTTCGAAAAAATTGGCATTAATAAGCGAAAACGTCGAGGACATCTCCAATTAATACTCATTAAACTGTGATTTATGGGAGCTCAACCGACCTCCCTTCCTTTCCATACTTAGCCAATTTTATGGCCCCGAGTTCCCGACTTGGCACTATCGAAATCTCATTCCTCATGTTTCGTGATATACATATTGCACCCAAAACTTTTGTGCTCTACAATTCCACCCCGCACTCGAACTCCCAAGCTTCAAAGCATTTATCGCTCCCTTCCATCCCTCCCACCTTCACACCCTTCCCAATGCACATTAATTGTGCTTTGCTTAGTGACAACGCACCACACAATTTCGAAAGGATTGGCATTAATAAGCAAAAACCTCGAGGACATGTCCCTTTAAAATGCATTAAACCGTGATTTACCTGAAAACCTCCAGGACATCTCCCATTAATATGCATTAAACCATGATTTACA
The DNA here is from genome assembly GCA_009831015.1 of Picea engelmannii. Taxonomy (NCBI): domain Eukaryota; kingdom Viridiplantae; phylum Streptophyta; class Pinopsida; order Pinales; family Pinaceae; genus Picea; species Picea engelmannii. The sequence goes on along the minus strand of ML799885.1, from coordinate 147,664 downwards.
GGAGTCCGATTGACCACCCTTCCTTTCCATACTTAGCCAATTTTATAGCCGCGGGTTCCCGGGTTGGTGTTATCGAACTCTCATTCCCCGTGTTCCATGATATACATCTTGCACCCAAAACTTATGTGATCTACAATTCCACCCCGCACTCCTTGAACTCGCAAGCTTTAAAAGTTTCAAACCATTTATCGCTCACTTCCATCTCTGCCACCTTTGCACCCTTCCCAATGCAAATTAATTATGCTTTGATTACTGATTAATAAGTGAATACCTAGAGAACATCTCCCATTAAAACGCATTAAACCGTGATTTACGTCAGATTATATTATCAGATATCTTCTTCACATGTTACGTTTCATATTACTTTATGGGAAGATTCCATTTCATACTAATTGCTTTGTTCCTGCCATCTATTCCTGGGTAGATTCCTTTTTAATAACTGTAAAGTAAGATATAAGTTATATCTTAAATTAGTATTCAATGTAATTTCAATATAGCTATTAATATTTACAATTTTCTTATCATTTCATTTCTAAAAAACAATTGAACATAACTTTTTAATTTTTTTTTTAGTTTTTTTCATTTAATTTTACATTTTTCAACTTTCATTTCCTTATTGTTAAAGATCTATTATAATTACCCTTTACTTACCATACTGTTAATTTCTGTTTTTTTAACAATATTCCTCGTCTCTCCCCGTCTTCCAAAAATCATCATCATGAATAATTATAAGCTGTCAACTATCATCTCCATTCCCAAATCTACTTGGCAAGGACTAAGCTACCACATAACACTTGTTAAAAGTTAGTTATGCCTTTTTTTATTTGTGCATATATTTGTAGTGGTCTTTGGTATCATTAGAATGCAAATCATTTCAAGTGTGTTCATCCATAGGAGAGAATGTTCAAGCTACAATAAAAGTTTAATCAATAAAATTTTGAAAGAATTAAATTAAGGGAGTAAAATGTTTTTAAGCTCTTAAATCCTCAAGAATAATATTTCCATCAAAATGATATTTGAATCACATCACCTATAATTTAGTTTTCTAAACAACCTTTAAAACTTTCAATAATATTATTTTGAAAATAGTAAAAAACATTGGTTTATGGATACTTGTAACTATGAACTAAAGTCCAAGTAGAGCTTTTGTTCTCTTGAATTGTTATCGCTATGTGACCTCTGAGGAATTCTAAGATTATTGTTTCTTGTTTTCTTACATTTCTCATATATNATATATTTGTAGTGGTCTTTGGTATCATTAGAATGCAAATCATTTCAAGTGTGTTCATCCATAGGAGAGAATGTTCAAGCTACAATAAAAGTTTAATCAATAAAATTTTGAAAGAATTAAATTAAGGGAGTAAAATGTTTTTAAGCTCTTAAATCCTCAAGAATAATATTTCCATCAAAATGATATTTGAATCACATCACCTATAATTTAGTTTTCTAAACAACCTTTAAAACTTTCAATAATATTATTTTGAAAATAGTAAAAAACATTGGTTTATGGATACTTGTAACTATGAACTAAAGTCCAAGTAGAGCTTTTGTTCTCTTGAATTGTTATCGCTATGTGACCTCTGAGGAATTCTAAGATTATTGTTTCTTGTTTTCTTACATTTCTCATATATGATTTTATTTTGTTCTACAACCGATTCATTATGTTATAAATCAAATGGCGAAGCCCTAGAAGTAAGTTTGAGAATGTTAAGACTACGAAAATTGTTTATGGCTGGAAAATAAAGGCACCGTGATCAACTAGTTATCTATGAACAATTTCAACCTTTGTTTCTTTGGGAAAAAAAAATTGGGCTTACTAATGTGGGTATTGTTTCTAGCACAAATATAAAGGCATTATGATCAACTAGTTATCTATGAATCATTTCAACCTTTGTTTCTTTGAAAAAAAAAATTGGGCTTACTGATGTGGGTACTCCCACTCAAGCAAATTTATACACAAGAAAGTGTGAATAAGAAAATATATTACTAATTTTTATTGAGCTCAATGCTCTCTTTTATAGTTTTACATGAGAAAAACGAACTCAACATACTAAGGAGAGAAAAGATCTCCAGATCCTACAAACTAGGATCTATGCACAATACAAGGGATAGCTTGAGAAAAGATCTCAACTATTCCTGTAAAGATATCAACTATTCCCATAAAGATCTCAATTATTTCCATAAATATCTCAATTATCCCCTAAGTCTAGGAAACCAAAAAAGATTCGTCACTCTCACATTCATATTAGTTTCCTATTACAAATATAAATGAGAAATACATGAGCAAAGGCTAAGGCTATATAAGCTCAAAATATGTAAAATCAAACTATGTACTAAACATTTAATCCCTGCCATTCCTCCAAACAACATGAGCATTGGACTCTAATGCATTCAAGAGAGAGGGAAAATGTTGTTGCAACTGATGTTGAGAAATTCAATGGGTCTAATGCAAATATTGGCCTATTTTAGCAAAAAGGTAAGAAGTAGTAGACCCCTAACAGGTATGGCGAGTCTTCTGGTCTAAAATCTAATCTAGATCAAGTGGAGGTTGAAAATCGGGAACAATATATGTAGGATGATTGGTTAGGACCTTCGTCTCCAATGTTGACTCGTGATTGGTTTGAGAAGATCAACATTGACCACATCATGGATGCCTAAGTGCGCTATAATATCAAGGTGGAAAGCATCTTCAAACACTTGTTGGATGATTGAGTAGGGGCCATACCAAACAAGTTTGACCTTACTAAATACTTTGTCCTTAAATTGATGTTTGTCCAGATGTAACCATACTTTGTCGCCAACTTTGAAATAGTGAGGAACATGATGTTGGCCCATGAGTTGTTTCTGCTTTTCTTGAGTCTTCTAAAGAATTTGAACGACTTTGGCTTGGAGAGATTGCAAGTGATGAAAAAAATTGTGTGCATTATCTTGCTATTTTTATGATGAAATGTAGCTGGAAGAGGTAAATATAAGGGCAACTCATAGGGAGCCAAAGGCTGGAAATAAATATAGACCTCAAAGGGAGAATGACTAGTGGAGAATTGAACTACTCAGTTATATGCATGTTTAATATGGGTAAGACTCAAATCCCATTTGGTAGGAGAAGAGTGATGACAGATTTGAATCTTTTGTTCTAAAGCATATTCAATGACTTTGGTTTGACCATCCATTTGAGGATGAAATACGGTGGAAAAATCAAGAGAAATTCCTAATATTTTCCATAGGGAATGCCAAAAATAGCCCACAAAACATGAGTTATGATCATACATAATGTTAGTGGGAAGACCAAAGGAGCACCAAACAGAGTCAAAGAATAATTGGGCTAAGTCATTAATATAATTGATTTTTCAACAAGGGATAAACTTAGCCATTTTACTAAATCTATCAACAATCACAAAAATGTAATCATGATGATGACAATTTCTTTTCCCATCAAATAATGTCTCCAATTTTTTATGGCTTGAACCAAGGCATACAATTCATTATCATGAGTGGATTCGTTTTTCTTAGCTTCTAATTTTTTTATGAATGATAAGTTGTTAGATGACCATTTTGCATTAAAACTACTCAAAACGGAAATTTTGAAGCATCTTTCTATATCTCAAAACACTGTGAGAGATTCGACAATATAAGTATTGGTTTAGAACATAATTTCCTTTCAATAGAGTAAAATCATTATAATGATCTTGTCCCCATTTGAAAACAACATTGATAGTAGTCAATTGCTACAAAGGAAAAGCAATTTCTAAAAACCTATAGATAAATTTGTGACAGATGTTGGAAAGACCAAGAAAACTCCTTAACTTTGTTAGAATGGAATGAGTAGGCCACTTGCAGAGCACTTCAACTTTAAGAGTATCCACATTGATTCCAGGTGCATTAATGATAAATCCAAGGTAAGAGATTGAATTTTGAGCAAAAGAAAACTTGGAAACATTTGCATAAAGTTTATTTTGTTAAAGAAGCTTCAAAACCTATTCTAAGTGTTGTAGATGAGTCTTCCCAGACCTAGAGAAGAAAAGGATATCATCAAGATAGATCATAACATACTTGTCAAGAAAATCTCTAAAATCATCATTCATTAATTGCATAAATGTAGCAGGGGAATTGGTGAGCCCAAAAGGCATCACAAACCATTCAAAGAGACCCATTTTTGTTTTAAAAGTTGTAGAAGAAGGAGAAGAATCCTTGTCCCACCACACCATGTTCAAATATGGAGAGAAGCAATTTAAAATATTTGAGTTCCCTGTTCAGGAAACTAATGGAGAAACAAAAATGAAGAATATAAATCCTTCTGCTCTTCCTCACTTTTGTGGTCTTATTTCAGAAGACCCTGGCACTTTCCTTTTTGAGTTTGAAGTTGTTTGCAATAATTATGATTATGCATTTGATGCTCAGAAGCTCAAGATTTTTCCCTCTACACTAAATCAATTAACCTTGATGTGGTTTATGATTTTAAAAGGAAATGATATTAGAATATAGGAGAACATGAATCAAACCTTCATTAAAAAGTATAGGGACACTAGAGATGAAATATTTAGAATGATCCAAAGAGAAAATGAATCCTTGGAAGACTATGAGGAAAGATTCCAAGTTAGTTACAAAAGATCCCATAGTTCCACATTGGATGATAACTCCCTCAAGCTTGTCTTGTTTAGAGGGGTAAGAGAGAAATTAATGTAGAATTTGAATATACTTTCAAATGGAGACGTCTTCCAATTGGAGTATGAATACATTAAGCAAGTATTTAAGAACTACTCCATATCTACAACAAAGAAGAGTAGGAATGACATAAATATATCATCACAATCATCTAACTCTACAATTCTTCTAAAAATGAAAAATGATGCTTATTAGAGGATATGAAAGATGAAATTTTATACTCATTGGCCATGTAAATTGACACATTGCAGATAAATATGAAGCATGAAGAAGCAGAAAAAGCTCTAGCAATTTTTTGTCTTAAACACACACAAAAATGCTACAAATTAATGTCCACTTAACATTATTGACATTTGTGCAATTTGTGAAGAGCAACATCCAACTATCAAATGTCCTTATTTTCTAGGTATCAAGGCCACTTATTAGAGATCTCAAGAGAATGTGAAACCACTATGCTTTATTAATCAAATAAGACAATGCTTAGCTGGACCATTCCAACTAGGTAGTCCTTTTTCCCATCCTCGGTACTTTGTTGGGTATAAAAAAAAAATGCATATTCAACTTTGGTATCATCCTAATAAACCTAACATCCTGGACAATGCAAAGTCAATGATATTATCAAAACCATCCTCAACCATTATAATTTTCCTTTCAACCATTTCCATCTCAAACCCTAATGCAAAACTACTAGTAGACTAACCCTCCATAGGGATGGAGACCTCCAAACTAGTAGAAACAAGCATTTCTTCAACCCCCACCACAACATACCAATGCTTCAACAAGCAATAATCAACAAATTACAAATTAACCATGGTTTCCTTCCTAACCAGCACCCAATCCAAATAATAAACAAGTCCAATAAATGTACAATAATGAGTTGATTTACAAAACCTACTCTATGGATCTTCAAGAGATCAATATAAGATCAAGGAAGGTATTGGCAATCCCTCCTCTCATTATAGGGCCCATGGAGGATAAATTTAGTGAGGAAGGGTAATCTCCTACACAAGAACAACACATCCCTTAACCAACCCCACCTTATCTTAAAAGGATAGAAACTAAACAGTCTTACACCTCCTTAGAGAATGACCTCCTAGGAAAACTCAAAATCCTATGTGTCAAGACCCCTCTCCACTACACTATTAAGAATGTTCCTATATATAACAAATTCATCAAATAATAGTGCATTAAGACGATAAGAAGAAAGAGGAAATATTATCCTATAGTCAATGTGATAGGCCAATTGGCAGATCTTATGCTAGGAAAAATATTTGTCCCTGAATACTTAGATCCAAGTAGTCGTCTTGTAGATATATATATCACAAGAACCTCATTGAACATACCTTTATAGACCTAGGGGTAGCCATCAATGTTATGAAAAGGGATATTATTCTTCGGCTAGACCTTCGGGAACTACTAAGAAACACACCTACTATACTCCAGCTACCAAATAGATCAATTGTAAATCCTAAATGAGTCTTAGAGGATGGAGTGGTGTTTATTGATTCATGGGAGTATCCAATAGATTTATAGTGCTTAAAACCAAATATAAGTTGAATGGTTACCTATCATTTTAGGAAGACCTTGTATAGCTACAACAAATGTATAAATTAGTTGTAGGGCAGGAAATATGACCATCACAAATGGTCAAAACCAAAAGAAACTTGTCTTCTACCCCCTTGTCAAGCCACTGATTGAAACTAAAAGACATATGTGGTTAGTACAAGAAGAAGGGAAGGAAACATTTCAGACCATAGTACACCCTCTCCTTACCATTGAAATAACCTTGCTTAAGAAAAACATGGATGACAAAACTTTTATTCCAAATTACATGCAAAATTTGTTCTATAAAAATTGAGGAATATAATGGCCAAGAACAATAAGGAAAATTTGAAATTTCTACTAATTTAAAAGGATTTCATTGGAAATATTTAACCATAGTTTAAATTGACCAAGTTACAGTCAAAACAATGGAAATTTGCCCCTCTAAAAATCCTAAAAATCAACACTAATTTGATTAATGTCCAAGAGAAGCAATTGCTAACTATCCTAAAAAATCACACAACAGTATTTGCCTAAGATTACAAGGATATGAATGGAATTCATCCCGACATGTGTACACATCACATATACATCAAGGATGAATTTACACCCACTAGGAAATCTCAAAGAAGAATGAACCATGCCTTGAAAGATAGAGTTAAGGGAGAATTACAAAAACTTTTGGATGTGGGATTCATTTACCAATCTCTCATATTGAATGGGTTTCACCCTTGGTTATAGTGCCCAATAAGAATGGAAAATGGAGGGTGTGTGTAGATTACCAAGATATCAACAAAGTCACAAGTAAAGACCACTTCCCCTTACCTTTCATGGATCAAGTGCTAGAAGCCTTAGCAGGTAAAAAGTACTCTTCATTTTTGGATAGGTTTAGCGACTACAAACAAATACAAATCATCCTTGAGGACCAAGATAAAATTACCTTTACTTTACCCTAGGGCACATTTTCCTACAAGGTTCTTCCCTTTGGTCTTTTTAACAATCCTATAACTTTGCAAATAGTTGTACTCAACATATTTTTATATCTAATCCATGGCAATAAAGAGATCTACATAGATGATTTTACCCCATATGGAAAGTCATTCCAAGAGGCCTTGATCAACCTATAAAATGTTCTAAAAATATGTGAGGGAATTAACATGTCACTCAGTCATAAAAAATGCAACAATCTCATGAGTGAAGGGATTGTCCTAGGTCACCATATCTCCTCCAAAGGGATAAAAGTTGACCAAGATAGGATGAGTATATTGAAGTACCTACCTAGACCCCAAAAACAAAAATATGTAAGGCATTTTATTGGCCATGTAGGATACTACAAGAAGTTTATCAAATATTTTATAAAACTAGCCTCCCCCTTGTTCACACTATTGTCCAAGGACATTAACTTCTACTAGATAGAAGAATGTCAAACAACCTTTGAAAATGGTAAAGAAAATATTATCTCAACCCCTATATTGCAAGATCCCAAGTGAAATATTTCATTTCACATTTGTGCATATGCATATAACAAATGATCGAGGGCAATTCTACACCAGCAAGAAGACAAGGCCCCCTTTGCAATTTAATTTATTACCAAAAAAAATTACAGATCTGAACTAAATTATATTGTCACTAAGAAAGAATTTCTTGCAGTTATATATGCCATTAACAAATTTAGACACTTTGCCACTAGCCCCCATGTTTTTGTGCATATAGACCATGCTACCATCAAATATTTAATGAACAAAGATTATATTAATTGTAAGATTATTAGGTGGCTTTTATTGCTACAAGAACTTGATCTAACAATCCTTTACGAGCCCAGCAAATATAATGTTGTCATATATTTTCTATCAATACTAACAAATACTAGAGATAATAAGACTATAGATCAAAATTGTTCTCATGAGCATCTCTTTGCAATCTCCATAGAAACTCCCTAGTTTGTCGACATGGCCAACTACTTAGCTACGAGGAGGTTTCCTCAACGCTTCTCTTATAGAGAGCTTTGCAAGATTGTTAGGAAAAGTTTCACATATACATGAATCAAAGGTTACTTGTTCAAGCTTCGACTAGATCAGATTCTTAGAAGATGTATTGGGTAGGATGAAGTACATGAAATCCTCCATGCATGCCATGATGAGCCTTGTGGAGGCCATTATGTTGCAAATAGGATAGCCTACAAGATCTTGCAGGCATGATACAATTGGCCTACTCTGCATTAGGATGCTAAGAAGTATGTCTCCCATTGTGATGAGTTCTAAATGATGGGAAAATCTACAAAGATGGATGAGATTTCATTACAACCGCGTGTCTCATTTGAACCCTTTAGCAAATGGGGTTTGGAATTTATAGGGTCCATTGACCCTCCTTCAAACCAGAAGCATCAATTCTGAGTGTGCAATTATTATTTGATAAAATGGGTGGAGGTAAAGGCCATGAATAATGCAAGTGAAGAAAAGGTAGCACAATTCCTACATGAAAATATGTTTTCTAGGTTTGGGGCCCCAAGAGAGATAGTGATAGATCAGGGCCCTTAATTCACCTATAATCTCATTGAAAATATCATGTATTTGAACAATATATGCCATAGAACATATAATACCTACCAACCTCAAGAAAATGGACAAGTATAAGTGACCAACAAGGAATTGGAAAACATTCTCACCAAGACAACCAACTTGCATAGGAAATATTGGGCAAATAGATTGGTTGAATATGTATAGGCATACAATACAACTTGGAAGACCGCCATAGGGATCATAACCTATGAGTTGGTATATGGAAAGCGTTATCACTAGTAGTCACCCTCCGATTGTAGAGAAGGTAAGCCTAGTACCCATCAGAGTTTTGGTGGATGTTGGTTTTATATGGATGGAGGCCAATGGACAAAACTTGGAATCTGAATGATGTTTAACACAGAACTAGACAGGAAATGCATAGGGAAGTGAGGGCCACATTAACTTCAGTCAGTAAATTGAGTTAAAGCAAGAGCAGAGGGAAGACTTAGGAGAAAGGGTGAATGAGACTGCTCTGGGCTTCAGGCCTTCCAGTAGCTCAAAGAAGAAAACCCAAGCTCAAGAGAATTCTTGAGCTCAAATTCAAACACCGAAATATGTCTACGAGGGACACAGTTACAGCTACAGTATGATCAAACCTCCATCATCCTACAAATGCAACAGCTCGACTAGATCCTCCATGCCCGAGCCATTCAATGTGAGAAGGAAACAGATACACAGGAAAATGAATAAAACTGAACATGATATCGCTATAATAAAACCTCCATTACAGCAGTATAATGATCCTCGACTGGATCATCCATGCCCGAGTGTTTTAAACATCTTTTACTGACAAAATGGAAAGAGGGAAGCTGACTTCTATTAACATGAAAGTCTCAAATCGATTACATAACCAGAGAACATCTCTAGCAAAACAAAATTACATATGGGAGCCCTCTGCTCAACCAAATACCATTACCCAATAACAGAACCCCATACATATACCCAAATAATTTCATCAACAACAGCAGAGGTGTGCTCAAGTATTTTCATTTAAGGCTTGGCATCTGCATCTTCTTCTGTCAGATTGCAACTGCATTCTTCTGTCAGACACAAGCTCATATCAATATGGGCTTGCAGGAAAAATCACTCGCAAGGGTACAATGGGCTGACAGCTCAGTTTTCCATGGTCAACTCCTTCATACTTCCCATTAATGGAGTGAGTTGAGGTTTCAACCACCACTCCTTTTTCATTTACCACTTCTTCTCGGGATCACACCGAGGTTAAATGCCCAAGGGATCTTTTGCACTATTGGCGGCTCTTCGAGTCAACCCGGAGCCTTGAAACCATGATAATATCACTCAGTGACTAACATGGGCATCTTCGTCCTTTGGCACAGCTCCTCTCCATCATTCCATGCGACCTCGGGCCATGACCTGGGCTCATATCCAAAGGTGCTTTGGAATTTTGTCTTTCGGGAGGTTTGATGTGAACCACTCCCGACTCGCCCGATTTCCGAACTTGGAAACTAGATCCTAGCGAGTGCTAGCTCCCTTCCTATGGACCCCTCCGACGTGACCTTCGCTATGACCCGGGGCCCAACTTTCGATCATTTCGAGACTTCGCATTTCGCGAAGTTGGAAGCTAGCCTACCATCCTTTCCTCCGATCCCCGATTCTTCAACTTCCCCAGTGTCATATCAACGGTCGGATATGCTTTGCATCAGATGGCTGAGATTCCTTCCTCGAAAGTGCACCTTGGCCAACTCCACACGATGGGTGCCAACTTGCCTTCCAAGTGACCCTGGGCTATGACCCTGGGCCCCCTCTTCAAGCACTTCGCGAGTTCGTGCTTCGTGAGTTCACGTTGTGCGAAACTTGTGTATTTCTCCCAATGAAACTCTGATTTGTGAAACCGTGAATTCACTTATCCGCTGCCACATGCCTCGCTTAATATCTACAGCTCATGCTCTCTTCGAGTCTAGGGACTTCGGACCTTTTCTCTGGCACTATACTTCGCACAACTTTGAAATCCCAAATTTTCGTGATCCACTTATCTGAATGGCTCCTGGAATCTCCACCGCTGAAAGATTAAACCTACCTGTTGCTTGCATTGTGAGCCTGAAATGGACTACTCTGAACGCTGCGCTTTAACACTTCTTATGCAGGCCATGAATTTGGACAACTTCTACCCTTGACAACTATATGTGATAACATTTGGCTCCACAGGGGATGGCATGCTCCATGTGAGCTGCCAAGAACAAGTAGTTCTATTTGCCTTTTGCATTGGGCTATGGAGACAAGCTCAAAAACATCCTACTGAGGATTACAAGCCAATAAGTAAAAAAAATGAAAATAAACACACATGGGCTCAACAGGAGCTTATTTATGTACAGTCCTAAACTAATTTATTTTTACATGGTGCTAGGTGAAAGAAAATTTGCACCATAGTCATTCAAGTAACTTCCCGACTGGAAGCTCTTCTACTCTATCACTGATCAATAGCAGATAATGCAACCGTGAAAGCAGAACGGTTACATCCTTCAGATTTTCTCCAAAGGCTGAATTTGATATAAAGTTGGGCGGCTCCAAGATATGAAGGAAATGTCACTCCAAGTATTTGTTGATGGGCTCATAGAATGAGTGGAAAACTCCCGAAAATTTGTAACATACAGCCCGTCCTGCTCCACAACTGCTCACACATGGCTGAAAACATTTGGTAAGCACGGGTGGGGGAACTGTCGATGCAGGTTGACTGGACCTAGGTGATGGTTTCTCACTGACAGGCTCTGGGTAGGCTATAAACTAGGCCTCTAGGTCTTCCTCTTCTTCTTCATGGCTTTCCCAAGGGTCAGAATCATTGTTGGCATAGGGGAAGACCTAGGGTTCAATGCTCAAGAGTGCACCAACAAGCCCTAACTACTGGCCCTTTAGGCAACACCTGCAAATCAGATGTAGTCTCACCCGAAGTAGTTATAGGGGGTTGCAAGACACAGGTGTATACAACCAGAGGAAATGCAAAGTGGATCCAGGGAAACACTCTCACACAGATCTAGATATTCTTTATCTTTCTTAAGACCATTGCGTGAACTATATCTTGGATCTACCACAATATTGCATTAACAGTATATCAAAGATCAGAAGAACACACCATCAATCACACATAACAACAAGATAAACGTGGTTCCCCCTCTCCCTAGGGCTACGTCCACAAAACTGTGCTTTATAATATCTTAAGTGAAATCATACAGTCCTATATGTGCTCTTAGCTAGCATATATTCTCTCTTTCTCTCTTTCTCCCTTCCCTGTGCACCCAGCTACAGGGTTGATCTTCGCACCCAGCTGAAGATCTTACAACACAGAACGCTCTCACAATACTTCTCTCTCAACAATAACAACAATCACTCAACATCATTAACAACAACCACAACCCAGGTCCTCTTGACCTTTATTTATACATTACAATATCTCACTAACTGCCTTAGGCCGAAACCTAAGTGCCAAAACCCTAGATAGAAAAACCCTAGGTGTCTAAAACCCTAGGTCAACTTGACCCGCGTTTTCAGGGCTTCGCCAACTTGTCTTTCCTTCTTTCTCTCGCGGTGCTCTCAAAGCATCTACCGATGGCTTTTTCCGCTTGCTGAGTTGTCCACGATCTGTCTTCCTTGCTTATCTGTCGTCCCCAATCTCCTCATCCAATGGCTTGCTTTCTCTTACTTTGCTCCGTCTTTTCTACTCTTCTGCTCACTCTGAACCATTATCAGTCACTGGTCTTCTGCACAGTTTGCATTTCATCTTTTCTTCCTTAATATTCACTCTTTTCTAGAACCAAGGGCCAACAGGCCCACAACACTCACCTGTGACTTGTCTCGAGGCATTTCAGATTTGATCCTTTTGTTTTGCTTCAACTTCAGGCTGTGCGAAGCAGCCTGTGCTTTCTGCTTTCTCCTCCCCCACTGTATGAAAATTGTTTTGTTTTTTTTCTATGTCTGATACCCAGTTTCAACTGCACCTGGTACCTAGACCCTTTCTCCTTCTATTTTTACCGAGAGTTGCGAGGCAGCGGGTTGTCATAGTACAATTTCAACTGGTTGCCATTCACCAATCCTTCCTTCCATTCTCCATTCAAAGTCTTCAATTGCGCAGCTCCTCCTTCCGTAACATAGACAACCTCATATGGTCCCAGCCAATGGGTTCTGAACTTTCCTAGATGCTTCATGAATTTGTTGTCATAGACCAATACCAGATCTCCTTACTTAAATGATTTCTTCTTGATATGCCTGTCATGGTAGGCCTTTTCTCTTTAATTTTGCACCTGCTAATGGAATCCTGCAATGAATCGATCGTCCTCTAGTTCGAATAACTATGTGAGCCTCTCTTGAACAAGGCCAGTATCATCCATATCTGTAAAGGTTGTGATTCTGAAGCTAGGGACCAAATATTCCATCGGGACAACTGCTTCTAGACCATAAACCAACTTAAAGGGGGTCTGCCTTGTTAGCTTCTTGCAAGTGATTCTATAGGCCCATAGTACTGCTGGTACTCTTAAATCCCAGTCATCCATGTTTACACTGCAAATCTTTGTCAGCATTGTCTCCAAGATCTTGTTGAAAGCTTCGACCATCCCATTTGATTATGGATGGTAAGGTGTACTCTTATGATGATGAACTGTAAATTCCTCAGTCGAGGCTTCAATTGTTGTCCTAATAAAATTTGTTCCTTTATCGCTCATAAGGATCTTCAGGCATCTAAACCTGGTTATGATGTCATCAAATATGAAGCACGCAGTTGTAGTTGCACTACAGTTTTTAACTTCTCTTGCTTCGACCCATCTAGTCAAGTACTATGTCACAGTGATTATGTACCTTGCTCCTGTGCACTTTCCTGGTGGGGTTATAGGTCCCACGAAGTCAATGGCCCATTTCTCAAATGCTTGTAAGGTTAGTTGAGGTGATAATGGCATGTCATCTCTTCTAGACGGTTTCCCAACTCTTCGGCATACATCATAGGCTCTATAGTAGTCTTTAGCATCTCTGTGTAGAGTAGGCCACAAGAGGCCAACTCTAAGAACCTTCTACATTGTTGGTTTTCCTCTATAATGTCCTCCTGCGATGCCTTCATGTGCTTCTGCTAAAATCATTGGTCTTTCTGCTTCCATGACACATCTCCTCAGCATCTCATCAAGTCCCATATTATATAGTTGTCCAGCGATAAGTGAAAAATCTGCAGCGCACACTATCAGTTGTTTCTTCTAGGTGATTGTATATTCACTAGGTGCCATTCATGTTGACAGGAACTGGACTATCTCGACGAAGTGATCATCAATCTTTCTGATGGCCAGCAACTGTGCATCTGGCAGTGTATCCTCCAAATTAGTAGGTTCCTCACCGTGTTCCAATCTCGACAAGTGGTCGAGGCCTTTTTTCATTCTCCCTGGCTTAACCATGATCTTGAAATCATATTCTTGAAATAGAAGAAGCCATATGCATATTCTTCCCCCCAACACTGGCTTGTTGACTAGGTATTTCAACGCAGAGTGATCAGTAAACATTTTAAATTGTCCTCCCAACAAGTAGTAGTGAAACTTCTGCAGCGCATACACCATGGCTAACCCTTCTCTCTCAGTGGTGGTGTAATTAATCTCAGTTGTTGATAGCTTCCTGCTAGCAGAGGCTAATGGGTGGTCAATGTCTCCAGTTCCAAGTTGTGCTACAACTTCTCCTAATGCGATAGTGCACATGAAATTCTTTGCTCCAATCTGGGAAAACCAGAATATGCACAGTAACCATTTTTTGTTTCAGTGTGTCGAAGCTCTGCTGGCATTCTTCTGTCCAATGAAACTGACAATCTTTATTCAAAATATTCTGCATGGGTGTTGTGATCTGTGCATATCCTTTAATGAACTTCCTATAGTATCCAGTATGTCCCAATGCACTGCGCAGTGTTTGACTGAAGTAGGAGGGGGAAAATCAATTATAATGGAAATCTTAGATGGATCTACCAAAAATCTCTGCTTACACACAATATGGCCTAGAAGCACGCCAAAGGGTGAAAAGAAGATGCACTTCTTTAGGTTCAGGGCAATCTGAAATTTTCTGCACTTATCCAACATTAGTATTAAGCATTCGATATGATTTTGCAACAAACTAAAAACACTCCAATCATCAAAATATGCTTCCAAAAATTTATGTAAAAACTCCTTGAATGCTTCGAACACCACCCTAGAAAATATGGTTGGTGCATTCTTCAATCCAAATGGCATCATTGTATACTAGTAAGATCCCCATTCTGTGGCAAATGTGGTCTTGTGATGATATTCCTTGGCAATCCTAATCTGATGGTATCCTGAAAATCCATTGGTGAAGGAGTAGACCTCTTGTCCTCCCACGTTATCTATCACTTCGTCAGTAAATGGTGTAGGGAATGGGTCATGCAAACAGGCATCATTTAGATTCTTGATATCTACACAGATCCCGATTTCTCTGGTCTTCTTATCCTGCACCACCATAGGGATAATCCACTCTGACTCTTCAACAGGTTCTATGATTCCTACTTCCAACATTTTGTCTAATTCAATCTTCACTTTCTCCTTATATTTAGGATTCAATCTGTAGGGTCTCTATTTAACTGGCCTTGCATATGGCTTCAAGGGGATCTTCATCTCTCCCATGGCCCCTTTAATGCCCTTCATATCAGTGAACTTGGTTGGAAACAAGTCTTGATATTCATGCAGTAACTCTATGATCTTGTCAATAGTGGCAGCATTTCAATAATCTCCAACATTTGCAATCTTTGGTGTTTGCTCTGTTCCAATATTGAATTTCTTGATTTTAATTGGTTTTCCAATGAAAGGTATCTCAACTCCTCATCCTTCTATGTCTCTATGTCCTTCTATTTCGACGATGTACACCTTCCTAAGATCATCGTCTTCATCAGCATTGATATTGTAACGGCCCTGCAATTTCTGAAGAGGCGCAGTCCATTCGTCATCTTCTTGCTCCAAAGGGAGGCTAAGTGCCTCCTCAAATACTTTTTGTCTTACAATATGTAACACTTGATCCGTTGTAGGATATTGGATTTCAAATAAAAAGGTAGTTACAAAATTATGAGTCATACCTTCCCATTCTCCAGTGATGAGGCACAGTTCTGCTTGAAGATACCAATTGATAGGGGTTGTGTCCAGCGTGTTAATGAATTTGTGCACCCATTTCTCTTGAGGAATGTTTCTCCAGGCTTCCTCACAACTTCGCACATGGTCCTTCGGACAACTTCGACCTGTATACCTAACTTTGCAGCCTTCTACTTTTTCTGAAAACCACGTTGTGATCAAAGTGCGACATTTTATCCAATCTGTAATGTTGCTTTTGTGTGTCCCCCACCATATTTTTGGAGTTGTTTTCAAGGCCTCATCCAGTGCCAACAATCTTTGTTGTATTGGTACAATTTCTTCAAATTCCAACAAGAAAGCTTCTAAATGATTTAGACCATCAAAGGTGGGCAAGTTACTTATTGTTGTGTCGATCCAGCGAACTTCTCTGCTTAATGTAGTACATCTCCTGGTAGATACTTCATACATTTGGTTCTACCAGTTCTCTAGTGCTTCTTTTGAATCTGATGAACATACGATGTCACTTCGCTAGCTTAGGTTTCCATCTGCTGTAGGATTAATGTAATCATGTTGTCTGGCTGTCAATTTGTATATTTTTTCTAGCTCATATGTGTGGTCTTCTTCTCTGATGGGCTATGTGTATCTGGGACCTTCATCAGGATCCAGAGGTGCGATGACCCTAAGGCCATTTCCTTCAAACGTCATTCTTCTTTTCTTTAAGTCAACAATAGTAGAATTATTGAAAGCCCAATCAATTCCTAACAGAGTGAGGTAAGGACAATGCTCATCGACTATCTCAATCACCTTGAAGTCCACAAATGTTCTGACCCCGTCGATGTCCACAAGGACATGTTCCAATCTTCGAAATGGGCTCACAACCTGTTGATTGGCCATCTTAATCCTGATGGGGGAATAGATCAACTTAGGTTTTCCCATCAGTGCCCAGGTCTTCTTTGTCATGACATTGACCTCCAACCCTAAGTCAAGGACCACATAGTCTATATCATACTCTCCAATTTGAGCGTTCAGGTGTAGTTCCTTATTTGTCCTTCTCTTTTTGGATAGTTGATGTATTGCTTTATTCAGTAGAGGATCTATCTTTCCTAGCTCATACTGTTTGATCAAGTTTCGTAGCTCTTGTACAGTGCTCTCATCCTTTATCAAATTAATGCAAGTGCATAAGAATTCCATGAGCTTACTTACCTCTTTTCCTTCTCTGGGCAAAGAACACTGATCTAATGCTAGAGGCATTGCATATTATCTTACTTATGAGCTAGCCTTTGATGAAGAAGCTTGATATCTCCTGAATTCTTTTCTTGCTTCCTCAAATGCCTATTTCTCTTTCTTTGGATCAAACTCTTGTGTCTTCTCTGCAGCTTTTCTGACTCATGATTGTTCTGTAGTCTTCCCTAGAGTCATTATGTCTTCTCTTGTAGCAGTGCCTCCTCTAGTGATAACAACGACTTTGGGATCCACTCCACAAGCTTTGGTTGTGATTAGTTGTACTTGTTGGTTTCCTCCTCGTCTTTCCTAAAGTTTGGCTAACAATGCAGGACAATATTCTATGACATGTTCAAATGAGTTGCAGTAGTTGCAAGTGGTACAAGGGTTCTAACAGTCCCTTGCCAAATGTTTTCATTGTGTGCAGTTATAACAAATGATCTAGCTTTGACCTCGACCCATACCTCCTACCTGTCCTTTTCCTCCGAATCCACCATGAGGGTTGAAGTTTCCTCTTCCTGGGGAATTATACTACGTAGTGTTCCCTTCTTGATGTAATTCGCCTTGAATTTTGTATATGTCCCTTGACCTTTCATGCATGAGGTCAGAGGCCCTACAATCCCTATCATCACACCCTACCAACTTATAGAATGTGCAATAAAGATTTGTGGGTGTCTGAACATATTTTTTCATATAATATCATTCACCAGGGCAATGCCTATTTCTACATACCTCGCACCAAGGTAGAGTAACTTGCTTCAAAGGGCTCAGAGCTCCGGATGCCAAGTACTCGTGGAATAGGGGACAGTTCTCTTTGTCATGACCTTCCATTTTTCATCTAATGCACCAGATATCTTCTCTCTTATATTTTCCCTTATATTTTTTCATATCTTCGACCTGCAGTGATAAGCTAGTTAACTGACTTAAAATTTGACTCATATATGTGCTAGATTGTCCCATAGGGGCTGACTCTAGCTTCATAGCAATCTCCAGCGCCTCAACCTGTGAAGAAATATTCTGTTGCATCAGAGGGACTCTGATGTGTGGTAAGAGGGTAGTGATGAACCATTCCTTGTTTTGCTCGTCTGGTATCTGAAAAGTTAGTCGGCATGTTAAGGTTTTAAACCTCTGATCAAACTCCCAAACAGGTTCAACTACTCTTTGCTTGATTTATTTCAACTCTGTAATGCATTGTGACTCCGACTTAGGTTTCTTGAATTCTGCAACCAACGCATTCTTGACCTCATTCAGTGGTTTAGGCTGTGCAGTTCCTTGGACAATCTTTATTGGCCATCTCAATGTGTGGTCTCTCAGGGTAGTACTAAACTGATCTCGTTTAACAGCTTCATCAGTGACATTCTTAATACTCCATACAGCTTCACATAGAAATGAGTGTTGATCAGGATCTTCAGATCCATCTCCTCTAAAAGTGGGTAACCTCATCTCATCTTCCATAGATCTTCCTAGGTTTCCTGACTGAGTGTGCGTTGAACCACTTGTACTAGTGCTCTGAGTGCTTTGATAACTCAGGTTACTCTGGTTACTTAATGTTGTTTAAACAACAGGAGGAGTAATAGTAATTATTTCAATAGTCGATGCAGTTCCTGAAGTTTTTGGCTCTTCTCGGCGAGGTTCTTCATTCTTTTCTTCTCTTGGCCCAATGGACCCTGAATGTTCCTCGTTCAGTAGCTCTTCCTCTTCTCCACTATAAAACCCGTCTTCCTGTAGAAGAGGTTTGTGATCTTTCTCAAACAAGTTTGCCAAAGGAACTTCCCTGAAGGTCCTTCCACTGCGCGTATGTACAACCTCTGTGTCGTTTTCGCTGTCTGAGTTCTTGAACATTAGATTTTCAATCTGACCCACTATTGTATCTTCAAGATGTTCTTCTCATGCAATAGCATCTTGATCTTAAACTTCAGAAATTGTAAAAAGTTTCCTCTGGGTCCCTTAAATAAATATCTTTCTGCTTGGCTATATGACTATACCCTATCAATAGAAAACTTGGTGATATACCTTCCAATGGTACTATCAAACCAGTAATCTACTGCTCTTGACACGGTGTTATCAACTCTTTTGACCCTCTTTATCAGCGTCGACGTCCAAACCACAGGCGGTCTAGATCTGATCTCAAACTGGGTATCTGCTAACCTAGCTAACCACTCATATAGCTCCTTATGAATTCCTCCAAATAAAATATCGTGTGTATCAGTAAAGATATACCTTCCCAAACAGTACTCGGTGCTAAGCTTAGGGTTCTTGTTGTGGGCTTCTGTGAAGTACTTTTCTTGTTCTTCTATCCACTTTTGAATCTCTGTCTTCGATGGAAACCACCTTGACGTTCCCTCAAGAAGATCACAGTCCCAGAAACGGAACCATTTGTTGGCACAAGGGAAGACCCAGGGTTCAACGCTCAAGAGCGCACCAACAAGCCCTAACTATTGGCCCTTTTGGCAACACCTGCAAAGTAGATGCAGTCTCACCCAAAGTAGCTATAGGGGGTTGTAGGACACATGTGTCTACAACTAGAGGAAATGTAAAGTGGATCCAGGGAAACACTCTCACACAGATCTAACTATTCTTTATCTTTCTTAAGCCTACTATGCGAACTATATCTCAGATCTACCACAATATTGCATTAACAGTATATTAGAGATCAGAAGAACACAACATCAATCACACATAACAACAGGATATACGTGGTTCACCCTCTCCCTAGGGATACGTCCACGAAATTGTGATTTATATGATCTTAACTGAAAGCATACAGTCCTATCTGCGCTCTTAGCTAGCAGATCTTCTCTCTTTCTCTCTTTCTCCCTTCCCTGCACACCCAACTACAGGGTTGATCTTCGCACCCAGTTGAATATCTTACAACACAGAACGCTCTCACAATACTTCTCTCTCAACAATAACAACAATCATTCAACAACACTAACAACAACCACAACCCAGGTCCTCTTGACCTTTATTTATAAATTACAATAGCTCACCAACCACCTTAGGTCGAAACCTAAGTGCCAAAACCCTAGATACAAAAAACTTAGGTCAACTTGACCTGTGTTTTCAGGGCTTCGCTAGCATGTCTGTCCTTCTTTCTCTTGTGGTTCTCTCGAAGCATCTACCATTGGATTTTCCCGCTTGCTGAGTTGTCCATGATCCATCTTCCTTGTTGATCTATCGTCCTTGATCTCCTCATCCAACAGCTTTCTTTCTCTTACTTCACTCTGTCTTTTCTGCTCTTCTTCTCACTTCGAGCCAGTATCAATCACTAGTATTCCACACAGATCGCAATTCGTCTTTTCTTCCTTAATATTTGCTCTCTTCCAGAACCAATGACCGAAAATCATAATCATCATAAACAGGACCCATGGGAAAGATTTGCTCTTGGTCTTCTGCAGGCCCGGGATGGTCGATTTCCTCACAATATTTTTCTTCAGTGAATAGAGGATAAGATTCTGTTGTATGTTCTTGGAAATCCTACATATCCAGCTCAGAATCTTATTCATAGCTGTCATACACAGGATGGATGCTCCCCAAGTCAACAAGATGAGAGGTAGGGATCTGTTGCTCTTCAGGCTTCGGACAAGAGATAATCTGCACCTTCAGCTCTTCGTTGGGATATCCCTCAGAAGTTGTTTGCTCTTGTTCATCACTCAATATCACTTCTTCATCATAAGCAGGGCTGCCAAGAACATCTGTTTTAAAAACCGGAATATCCACTGCATTTTCTTCATAAGAGCGGTAAGCATGATCTGCCTTCAATTCCTCCATTTTGGCAGAAAGGGATTCTACCAGATCTGTCAACTCTCCCAAGGCATCTCTTTCACTCTCATAGATTTCACTGGAAATCTCCACACTAGTACATATTGTAAAAATTTCAATGTTCTATTTGTGGCGTTATGGACAAAATTGGCCATACTGTCGAAAAATAGAGGAAATTTTAATTTTTTTTTCTATATTGCCCGATAACGTCGCTATTTCCACGCTGACGTCTCTCTTGACACGTTGTCGTCTCTCTTGCCACGTTTTCATCTCTCTTTCCACGTTATCCACATTATCGTATCTCTTGCCACGTTTGTGACATAGTCGTCTCTCTTGCCACGTTTTTGAAGATAGGTGTCACAGTTGCGACGTTGTGGAAACTAGGTTTTCCCCCTCCAATGGTCACCTAGTATTTTGACCAAGTCAACTTTGATTTGGTCAATGATCATCGAAATTGCAACGTTATAAAATCTATAAATATTTTTCATTTTACAGATGTTGCGACAACTTTTCTATAATAACAACACTTCAAAAAGGGTTTGCGGGTCTTCTCGGCTAGAGTACAACTATTAAAAGACATTGCACTAGGGCTCTTCTCGTTTCATTTTAATTTTCTGATCAGTTGAATTTTAAAGGAAACAACTATTAAAAGACATTGTACTAGGGCTAGAGTACATGATGGGCAACAATGACCTGTGAATGGGGCCAACATTGAAATTTTTTCAAAAAGTTTATGTATGACATCATACATCCTTAAGTCTTGAAACCCTCCCATACTGTCAAGGCATGTGTCTAGTCTAACCATGTCAAATTTCGATGCATACAGGCACATATTGAAGAAATTTCAAAGTTGCCCCCATTCACTGCTCACTATGCAGGGTCGGTGCATGCCATTTTTGGTGGTTTAATTGGAAGTTCCATGACATTTCAAGAGAGTTCCAACAAAGATTCTACAAATGGAAACAATGACATTTGACAATGAGACGCCCATTATGAATGTTGTTGCAAACATGGACGATCTCAAAGATTATGTGGTCAAGACATCATACATCCTTGAGTCTTTAAACCCTCCCATACCGTCAAGGCATGTGTCTACCATGTCAAATTTCAATGCATACACGCACATATTGAAGAAATTTCAACGTTGGCCCCATTCACTAGTGCTCACTATGCGGGGTCGATGCATGACATTTGTGGTGGTTGAATTGGAAGTTCCATGACATTTCAAGGGAGTTCCAACAAAGATTCTATGGATGGAAACAACGACATTTGACAAATATGAGATGCCCCATTATGAACGTTGTTACAAACATGGACGATCTCAAAGATTATGTGGTCGGGACATCAAACATCCTTGAGTCTTGAAACACTCCCATACCGTCAAGGCATGTGTCTAATATAACCATGTCAAATTTCAATGCATACATGCACATATTGAAGAAATTTCAACGTTGGCCCCATTCACTACTCACTATGTGGGGTCGGTGCATGCCATTTTTGGTGGTTTAATTGGAAGTTCCATGACATTTCAAGAGAGTTCCAACAAAGATTCTACTGATGGAAAAAATGACATTTGACAATGAGACGCCCATTATGAACGTTGTTGCAAACATGGACAATCTCAAAGATTATGTGGTTGGGACATCATACATCCTTGAGTCTTGAAACCCTCCCATACCGTCAAGGCATGTGTCTAGTCTAACCATGTCAAATTTCAATGCATACACGCACATATTGAAGAAATTTCAATGTTGGCCCCATTCACTAGTGCTCACTATGCGGGGTCAGTGTATGACATTTGTGGTGGTTGAATTGGAAGATCCACGACATTTCAAGGGAGTTCCAAAAAAGATTCTACGGATGGAAACAACGACATTTGAAAAATATGAGATGCCCCATTATTAATGTTGCTGCAAACATGGACAATCTCAAAGATTATGTGGCCAGGACATCAAACATCCTTGAGTCTTGAAACCCTCCCATACCGTGAAGGCATGTGTCTAGTCTAACCATGTCAAATTTTGATGCATATATGCACATATTGAAGAAATTTCAACGTTGGACCCATTCACTACTCACTATGCAAGGTCGGTGCATGACATTTTTAGTGGTTAAATTGGAAGTTCCATGACATTTCAAGAGAGTTCCAACAAAGATTCTATGGATGGAAATAATGACATTTGACAAATATGAGACGCCCCATTATGAATGTTGTTGCAAACATGGACGATCTCAAAGATTATTTGGTTGAGACATCAGACATATTCCTTGAGTCTTGAAACCCTCCCATATCATCAAGGCATGTGTCTAGTCTAACCATGTCGAATTTCGACGCATACATGCAGTTTGAAGAAATTTCAACATTGGCCCAATTCACTGCTCACTATGCCAGGTCGGTTAAAGAAATTTCACTATGCTCATTCACCTTCAAGGCAGGCCCCATTCACTATGCTCACTATGAAACATCCATTATATTGAACGTTGATGCAAACATTGATGATCTCAAATATTATGTGGGGACATCAAACATCCTTAAGTATCGAAACCCTCCCATACCTTCAAGGCAACTATCTAGTTTAACCATGTCAAATTTCGATGCATACGGGCACAGATTGAAAAGATTTCAACGTTGGCCCCATTCACTGCTCACTATGCGGGGTCAATGGAAAAAATTTGTGATGGGTGTATTTGAAGTTCCATGACAAATTTCAAGATAGTTATGACAACGATTCTATAGAAGGGAATGACGAATGATGACAATGAGAGGTGCAACATGATGAACGTTGATGCAAATGTGGACGATCTCAAATATTATGTGGGGACATCATACATCCTTGAGTATTGAAACCCTCCCATAGCGTCAAGCCATTTGTCTAGTCTAACCATGTCGAATTTCGACGCATACATGCACAGTTTGAAGAAATTTCAATGTTGTCCCCATTCACTACTCACTATGTGGGGTCGGTGCAAGATGACATTTGTGGTGGGTGAATGACAGCAGTAATAAAAATGATGAGATGATGACATCGTCCTCTGAAGAATATGTGAGTGAAGATGATGAGTTGATGACATCGTCCTCTGAAGAATATGTGAGTGAAGATGATGAGTTGATGACATCGTTCTCACCAACATATGTCCACTTAGTCGCAATGACACTACAATAAATGCCTATGATCTCATGGTTGAGTAGAAAACATACGTCAGTGGCACTCACTATAGCATAGGCAGAATATATAGCAGCCAATGTTGTAAGTCGTGAAGCAGTGTAGCTTCAGAAGTTGCTTGCAGGGTTATTTGATCTAGAGTTGGAGCCAACTTTGATATATTGTGATAATCAAAGTTGTGTGAAGTTTTCAGAGAATCAAGTCTTTAATGACAAGTCAAAGCATATAGAGATCAAATACTATTTCATTCAAGACATGGTGTATAAAGGAGTAGTGGAGCTCCAGTACATATCCACAGATGAGCAGATAACGGATATTCTCACCAAGCCTCTGTCTAGGGTGAAGTATGAGTACTTCAGAGACAAGCTTGGCATGATGCAGAATGTCCACCCTCATTGAGAGGGAGTTGTGATGTTTCTCCAACAACGATCTCTCCCTTTGGCCAAGGGTTTCCCAGATCAGTCATGAGAAGTGACTAAGGGAGTAATGAGTGGCCTGGTACAAGTCTTGCCTACGTTATGTGAAGTGGCTAGGTGTGATTGGAACTTGTAGCGTGGTCTTGCCTACGCAATGTGAAGTGGCTAGGTGTGATTGGGACCATGGCGTAGCCTTGCCTAAGCCATGTGAAGTGGCTAGGTGTGATTGGGGATATGGTAGTAGTCTTGCCCATACGATGTGAAATGGATGGGTGTGATTGGGACAACTAAGAGAGGAGAAACAACATAACGTAGTCGTAATACTATGGTGGTAGTCTTTCCCATACCATGTGAAATGGATGGGTGTGATTGGGACTACTAGATTCTCATGGCACAGTCGTAATACTATGGTGGTAGTATTTCCCATGCCATGTGAAATGGATGGGTGTGA
Organism: Picea engelmannii; assembly: GCA_009831015.1. NCBI lineage: Eukaryota > Viridiplantae > Streptophyta > Pinopsida > Pinales > Pinaceae > Picea > Picea engelmannii. The sequence continues at coordinate 122,842 of ML799885.1, read as the reverse complement.
TTGGGACTACTAGATTCTTGTAGCGTAGTCATAAGACTATGGTGGTAGTCTTTCCCATGCCATGTGAAATGTATGGGTGTGATTGGGACTATTAGAAGAGAACATCATGGAATAATACCTCCCTAGAAAAGAGGGAGTGTTGATGTTTTGGTAGTAGTGGGAGGCATTTCCTCTTGGACAAATTTTTTAGAGAAGAAGAAAATTTCAGAATTCAAAGGAAGACCATTGAACAGTTGAAGAACACCTCGGAAGAGAAGTCGACCCATAGGAAAAAGATAAAGTCAAAACAGAATTTCAAGAAGAGAAGTCGGCCCTAGATAAGTGACTTGAATACTATAAATAAGGTGAAACCTTGCTCATTTATTGATCCAGGTGGATATCGGTGGCCACCCACCTTTTCCAAATGGCTCAAAACAGTTTTCTGGCAATTTTGGCAATTTACTATTTTTAGCAGGGTTTAACTTTCGGGGCCATTTTGAGGGTCCAAATGAAGGTTTTTAGAGATATATGATCTCAATTATAGACAAAGGCATGATTGAGCCTCCAAAATGAATCTCCTCGCTGATACCTTTCCAACGAGCTATCACACACCTAAAACAGAGATCGTATGCAAAAGTTACAACCCCGGGAAGTTGACGTACTCACTTACCCAAACAGGGCCCACATGACTTTTGGCGCTTCATCTCCTAGGGTTAGGTTTTTGGATGTATAGGGTTTTTGGCATTCCTACTTATTGTAAAAATGCCTTCAGGGCCTCATTGTAATCATCTTCTTGCGAATGCGAGCAGCCGTCACATCTCTTCTCAGAGATAAGCTACCACCATTCTAGCGAGTCTTTCACTCTGTGCTTTTACAGTCTCTGTACATTTATTTCAATAATAGAAATCGTGTATTAATGTATATCTATGACTCTTGTTATATTTCCACTATATCTCTGTTATATTGTTGTCTCTCTTGCAATATCTCTAAATATTTTTGTGTTATATCTCCGCTCTCATTTCATGCCGAAAATAATCTGGATCAATGGTATCAGAGCAGGCTGATCTTGATCGTTTTTCAGTGCATGTTCCTGACAAGGTCCGAGTATAGCAAGTTGGGTCTCGAGCTTGTCTCTCTTGAGGACAATCGCTCTCGCACACCCAAGAAACCCTCAATGGCATAAGAAAAGAAAAGCGATGGAGCAGACGATCCTATCAGCCTATTGCTTGAGCAAGCTCTCACGCGACAAAGGGACGAAATGATGGAGAATTTTTCCCACATCCTTCAACGCCTCCTGATAGCATCAGGCGCATCTTCATCAAGCGGCCACTTTGGAGGCACCTCACCTTTCAAGGTACAGGTTAATTTTGATATTCCCATATTTGAAGGTCAAATAGATGCAGATGCCCTAGATAAATGGTTAAATCTGCTAGAAGGTT
>ML799885.1:75911-121374 GCA_009831015.1 Picea engelmannii | reverse complement strand
TCAAATAGATGCAGATGCCCTAGATAAATGGTTAAATCTGCTAGAAGGTTATTTCTTTGTTCATAATTTTTCCGACAAGGAAAAGATCACCTTCACACTCCTTAAGGCTCTCCCCCATGTCAAACATTGGTGGGAAACTTACTACGAGTAGAGTTCCACAGAGGAGTCTGGAATATATGGGGCCGAGCCTACTTGGGATTTTTTTGTGGATGCGGTAAAGGAATAGTACTACCCTATTGGAAACTATGAGGACCAATACATGAGATGGACCACACTACGGCAAGAGAGGGGCCAAGAAGTTCTGGAGTTCACCAATACCTTCCATACCTTGTGCACCAAGCTGGGTATCAAAGACTCTAAGCAACATTTGGTTCTGAAATACCGCGGGGCTCTACACAGATACATCCAAACTGAAATGGATTTTCTGGACATCTCATCACTCGGTGCTACTTATCGATATGTTGTTAAAATCGAGCAGAAATTTAAGCACCAAAACAAATGGGATTTTGGGCCTACAAATCCGCAACATCCAAAGTATGATAAATACGACCCTAACAAACAACTTCCTGAAAACCATTTTAAGACACAAGAAAAGAAGGGTCGCGGGAAGACAAAGAAGGACACTGGAAAATGGTGCGATTTCCACAAGAGCCCCTGGCACAACACTGATGAATGTCACTCAAAACAGTCATTAGTGGCCGAGATCAAAGACAAGGAGCCAAACCCTGATTCAGAATCTGATTCTGAAAATACTGGTAAAAGACAGATCATCGATGCAGACCCCACTGTTATTGTCGCAACCGCAGCAATTCAACCAGAAGAACCAAGAGATCCAGAAGAGGGGGAGCACCTTTTTCATTCACAGATGTGGGTGAAGGGGACCCTGCTGCATTTTATTGTTGATATCAGAAGCCAAAAGAACCTCATCTCAACAGAGGTCGTCAAACAGTTGGGATTGTCGACAACACCACACCTGCAGCCATACAGCATTGGGTAGCTTTGCCAAGGACGAGATCTTCGTGTCAGCCAGCAGTGTCGATTGTCATACGACATCCAACCCTTCAAGGATGAGGTATTATGTGATTTTGCCCCATTGGATGTATGTGATGTTCTCTTGGGCCAACCATATATGTGGAGACGCCATGATGTTTATGAGTCTCGACCTCATAGTGTCATTGTTACTTTGGGGGGTCATCTCTACAAAATACTAGAGGTAGTTCCAACTACTGCCCCACCTAAACACTGTTGCAAGGTAGTATCTCATACTACAAAATTCAGCTTCTTCACAATCTGTTCAAAAGATGAACAGAAGGATACTGCAACCACCACAGCTTTGCCCCAAGCACCTTCTATCCAACAGAAGAAAGTCGACAAGGTTGCAACAAAGCACAAAGATTCCTTCTGCACACAATCATCTAAAATATTCAGACTAGTTAGAAAGGTCCAAACCTTCCAGCCAAAGGTTCGTGATAGCCTTCAACAAGCTAAGCAACGCCACTTCTCCAGCAAAGCAAACAGATCACCAAGATTCAGATTCAGCAATCGCTTTCCCCTCTCCCCCGGGAACTCAATGCAATGGAGACCATTGCTTCCTAAGGAGGGAGGATTGATCCAAGTGGATATAGGTGGCCACCCACCTTTTCCAAATGGCTCAAAACAGTTTTCTGTCAATTTTGGCTATTTACTATTTTTAGCAGGTTTTAACTTCCGGGGCCATGTTGAGGGTCCAAATGAAAGTTTTTAGAGATACATGCTCTCAATGATAGCCAAAGGCATGATTGAGCCCCCAAAATGAATCTCCTCGATGATACCTTTCCAGCGAGCTATCACACGCCTAAAACAGAGATCGTATGCAAAAGTTACGACCCCGAGAAGTTGACGTACTCACTTACCCAAACGGGGCCCACATGACTTTTGGCGCTTCATCTCCTAGGGTTAGGTTTTTGGATGTCTAGGGTTTTTGGCATTCCTGCTTATTGTAAAAGGCCTTCAAAGCCTCATTGTAATCATCTTCTTGTGAATGTGAGTAGTCATCACATCTCTTCTCAGAGATAAGCTACCACCATTCTAGCGAGTCTTTCACTCTGTACTTTTACAGTCTCTGTACATTTATTTCATTAATAGAAATCGTGTATTACTATATATCTATGACTCTTGTTATATTTCCGCTATATCTTTGTTATATTGTTGTCTCTCTTGCAATATCTTTGAATATTTATGTGTTATATCTCCGCTCTCATTTCGTGCCGAAAATAATCCGGATCATTTGTTCACTCACTAGCACAACTATCTCATTCAAGAAGAAGGTGTAAGTCTGAGGCAAGGAGAAAACACAACTACTGAAACAACTGGGGTTGTCTTGGTGATTCTTGGTGGCTTCTCTTGTGCATTATCTCTAGGAGGGGTGCACTAGCTTTGTATGGTGTTGCAGTTGTAGTTGTCTGACCCTGCTAGGGTTTGGCAAGGAGAAAGAGATAAGTTCTTGTATCGAGGTTTCTTCATTATCAGTTTTTCTCTTGTGAAGAAGAGCTTGTTCATGGATGGATTGTATTATCATAAATAATCTATCTAAGAAAATTTGGTTGGGTTTTTCCCTGGGTTTGGGGTTTTCCTAGGATAAATCTTTGTGTCTTCTTGTGCTTGTTTTAGGTTGCTTATAGTTTCAGTATATGGTTGTTAAATGTAAAAGAATATTTAAATACTCTGGTAAATCTATTGCTTTGAAAATTTAAGAAAATCTAACAAAAAGTAGATGCTAGGCCAAACAAAATGTGTACTCCTAGGCTAGACCTTTCTGATGAGGTACCGAGCACCCCAGACATAGATCATATGCAAAATTTATGCACTTGAGAAGTTGACGTATTGACTACCCCCATCGGGACCCACAAACCTTTTGACATTTCATCTTCCGGGGTTAGGGTTATCTCATTAATGCTTTATGTTAAAAAGGCCTTTGAGTCTCATTGTAAACACATCTTCTTCTGAATGCTCATAACCATCAAAACTCTTCTCAGAGATAAACGATCACCATTCTAGCGAGTTCAATTCTCTTTGCATTTTACAGTTCTTGTACATTTCATTCATTAATAGAAATTGTGTATTACTGTATCTCTATGTTTCTGTCATATTTTTGAGTTTCATTTAGTTCCCTCATAAAATCTGGATCAAGTGGCCATTCAATATAAGGTGGACTAGGTCCATTATGTTTGATATCATTAAATAGGGACCACTAGTTAGTTAGTATCGAACAAATATAACATGGCCTCATTAAAGAATGTCCGCTAGGTAGGAGGTGGTTATGATTAGGGTTCTCTAGCTAGCTATAAATAAGGATGGAGTACTCCTTATGGAGCATGTATTGGAGTATATTATATTGGAGCTTAGATCATTGTGAGGTTGCTCCTTTAAAGATGCAAGTGAATATGAATGGATTCCTCCCATAAAAGGATTATTGTAAGGTGTTGCCATACCTTGAGGGTATTTTGATAAATAAAGATTGAGGATTTAGGAATATCTTGTTTTTTATTCAATTTTAAGGGTTAAGGATTATAACACCTTAATCCTTCTCTTTCGATGCAAGCTCTTTAGGGTCTCCTCTTGTTCTCATCTTTAATTTCTGCCAGATTTGCCCCTATTACCTCCTTAGCCCAGTTTTGTTGGTCCTTTAAGACCTTCAACCAATTTGCTCTCCAGTTTTGGGCTTTTTATGCTTTGGCTGGAGTGACCACTACCTCCTCTTCCTCCTATTTACAGTTGGTGTGGATTACTCTCCCCTTGATATCAAAGCGAAGATTATCCTTGCAATCTTTATATGTATAATTGTTTTTATAAAAGAATTCATAATAAGTTATAATTTGGATAAGAGCGAGGAACCAATACTAACTATGATTGGGATGTATGTGCAAAATACTTCCTATGATTGAAGCAACTTGTATGTGAAAAAAAAAGTAAACAAATGTTGACCTTTACTATTCACATTCAAATATCACATTCTCCTCTAGTGTGATTAAGTAGTTATAACAAAGAAAAGAGTTTCCATTTCAAACTTTTAAAGGTTTAGAGACCTTATGTGTATGGAAGGAGTTTGCCTTCTTAAATTAATTCCCCTCGACTCAACCCGTGCCATAAACCAATTATTCTTAAAACAACAATCCTTTTGAAAAAATTAAAAAATAAAATTTAACCATTTGTTGCCCTTTACACGGACACGCCCACAGAGAAACGCATGGTATTATTAGAAATGTCACTCGAAAGCGAGCCATCAAGAAGGAAGGAAGGCACTTGAAAGGTCAGGTAGTCTAGAGATATCCCGAACTGTGAACTTATTCGGTAGAAATACACCGACTCCAATAGTCATGCGTTCACAAGAAATTCAATTGAATTGGGATCAGCATTGTTCCAGATGAAGGAATGAAGAGGGGGAAGAATATAAGGGTGTTGCAGTGGGTCATGTTGGGGTATGTGGTGGTGGGAGAGGCATTGGCTTCTCTGTTGTTGACATTCCCATGGCCAAGGATGCTCCAGATGCGTCTTGTCACAACTCTTTCCTCTCTCCTACAGCCAGCAATGGGCATCGTTCCCTTCTCCATTTTTCAACTCCTCGGTAAGTTTTTTCAACAATACCCATCGATCTTTTATTTATACTCATATATGCATTGAATTGAACCTGCAACCTCCGTTCGGGTCAGATTTTATATTATCTTACCCATAGCACTAGAGCCTATCTAGAGTTTTTATCTACTTCTTAGGAAAACTGGACTGGCTATCATGGAATTTAGCTAGAGGTTGTTGCTCTTTGGCCACTTCATTCATGTTGAATATAGGAGGCCTACGTTCAGACATCGCCTTCACCAGAATGGTCAGATCTCTTAAGTTTTTCTTTCAAATTCACACAATTCTGAAAACAATACAAATCACTCGCTCCAGATCATTATTAAATTCTCACATTTGGGGCAGCATGAATTCCAAACTTTCTGTTATATTGCGTTCAATGCTCTCCAAGCACTAGAACAGATGCTCCTTACTGATCCTTATGCATTCTCTCAGACCTTTCTAACTTCAATGATTACAACATTGGACACTCTGCTTTTCCTGTTACTTCTACTATACGAGGTTTGCCCTTTGTGGGCAATTCCTTCCTTAATCATAAAGTTTTTCTCCCATTCCCTGGTGTTGAATGGATTTGGGATGGGATCCTGAGAAGAACTCACTTTTGTTGAGACTTCTACCGCCTTCCTAGGATGCCTAGGGCCTTTTCATTGAGGAATGACCACCATTCTTCTCTCCGATCTCACACAGAAAAGCCACCTTAGAACAGAATCAAACAACAGAAAGGAAGAGTGGCTAAGAATCGGCCTGCCAGTCCATATTATCAGCGCTAGCTGGTTCAAGGAGGCCATAACAAGCTTGAACCTTATCAAGGCTTGGTGTACCGTGGCTCTAACTGCAATATCGAGCATGGACTGGCTCATCATATATTTCATTAACTTCGATCTTGGATTGCCATTAATGCAATTATAATTATCCATGGTTATCAAGTTTCTAACCTCCTAATGCTCTTGCTACCTTGTAATAAAGTTCTTTTTCAGGCCCCTTTCAAGGTTTCGCCACCCCGTGGACTAACCTATGAAGTGCTCTTGCTTTCATTTTCCATTCTTCTAGTTAAGTAACCAGTCATGTTTTCTTTTAACAAGAACTGGAGAATTTGTATTATCAAAATGGCTACAGTAGAATTGTCATCGTTGTTAGTACATATTTAATCACTGCCTGCTTTACTATAAACAAGTTTGTCCAAGAAATTATACATAGTTTTCTGACATCCTATGACAAAATTTTAAAAAAGTATCTACTGCTATATATCCTGAAAAAGACTCCTAAAATACTAATTGCTTTACAAAACATAAACTAGAGGAAAGAGTGGTGGTTTGCTACTTCATCAGGTCCTTCTCTGTTGCAAGATGGTTCTTGTTTTGCAATATCTATGGCTTCGATCATCCATGCTTCTGTGTTTTCTTCCTCGTTGTTCCCTTGCACTAAGGCCTACTAATTTGATGTCATTGAGAGAGCTTCTTTGTTCATTGTTTCTACCATATGCCTAAGAAGATTTCACTGTCTCCAAGATGGATAGCTGCTTCTTTACCTGCAGAAGTGTGCTCGTAATTTTTGTAAGTTTTGAGACAAGGGAAAATATTGAGGTCTTGTTTCCCTGGGTAATCTCCTCGTGGGTCCTTAAAATTATTCTAAAATCCATAAGATCTTGGGGTTCCATTGTGAGGAAGTAGATTGATACCAAACCATCCTCCAAACTAAATCCTGAGACTTCAAGGTAACTCGGTTTCCAAAAGAACAGAACTTTCCCCAATTGAAAATGTTCCCCTATAGCTATTACAATAGCAAAGTTATCTTTTGTTTCAGAGGAAGAAACTATGTTCTGCAAACAGAGACAACAAAAACTGGCTCTTGGATTGTGCAAAGGATATCCCAAAGAGGATCCAATATCCTGATGCATAAATGTAGACTTATAACACCTACAAGCAGCAGGATGCCCAAGCCAATGATAAAACACCATGAAAATGGAAGACAGGTAATGGAGACTGAGAATGCCAAAAAGGAAATCACCAAATACTAAATTGGTCCTGATAAAGAAAAACTGAAGGATGACTTGAAGAGAGAGCAGCTGACTAAAATCGAACCTGAAAAGGAGCGAACAGAGGAGCCCAAAGCCCTTCCATCTGAAAGAACTGTGACTAGATGATATCCCACCTGCACCTGGGTGTATTAATTCCATATCTTCAATAGCATATTCTCTTGTAGCTTGGAGCATGCCCAAAATGATAAAGGGTCCCTTCAAATTAAATTTTGAGCCCTGGTGGTTGTACTCGCACATGGATGACACTTGTTGGATGTAAGGCTTTGTACTTGACATTAAACCAAAGATTTAAGGGTTAAAGTGGGTAGTTTGATGGCCATTTACCCATAGAGACCCCAATTTTAACTTAATCACCTTGTTTACCATTGCATCAGCCTGCTTATTATTATTGTGGAGAACCTGGTCATATGATATTTCCTGGATCTTTGAGGCTTCATATTGTGATCTGGTAAGGATAGAATTTAGTCTATGATCTACTTGACTTTGTTTCATCATAGCTCTGATAACTATAGTGGAATCCCCTATTATAATTAATCGTGCAATATTTCTCTCTGCTACTAATCTGAGCCCCTGAAACAGTGAATAAGCTTCTGCTTTGTTGTTATAAAGAATTCTAACCCCCAGGTGTATGACATTTCCATTGTTCCTCCAGGATCGTAAAGGATCCCCCTTGCTCCTATCACCCCTGTAACCAATCATGTTTTCATCCATGTTCATAATGCAACAATCTACCTGCTAACCACCCTATTTTCCATTTCGTCTACCGTTTGATTTGTGGTTCTTCTCACATGGACGAATCTAATCTCTTCTAGGTGTTCCAATGCTTCTGGGATTCATGTAATATGAACCCTCAATTTCCATAGATGAATCATGGTTCAAACTTCATGGTCAATTATGAGCTGAGGCTCTCCTTCATGGTTCAAACTTGCATATTTACACCAACAAATGCTTAGGTGCAAACGTAATTAATTATCTGGAAGGATTTTAACTAAGGAATTTTTCTTTATTGCTTTTATTCTTTGAATCTAACCTGCTTTTCTACCTCATTTCAGTATGAAACAAGTTGCAAATGTCTGAATTTTTGCAGAATTGATTTTTTTTTGGTAAATAAAAGAAACTTGTATGAAGATAGTATAGATTTGCATGTGAGGAAGAACAACAACCTTTCCTAGAGTGCAGTACAAAATGGCCCAATTGGCTAGCTTTATTCTTTGGCCCAGATCTACTCTTATTATTGGAGGATAGCCTCAAATGTCCATGTGATGTTCTTATACTCGAAGAGTTTTTAGGATCTATCATAAAGTTGTTGATGATCAAAAACATATGCTTTCACAAATTTCACAAGTTGTTGTTCTCAATTATACAATAAGTAGTGTGTAGCAGGGCTCAAAGTTAGAGCCTAAGATGAAAATATATTTGAGTGAAACATGGTCTCTTCTTCAGTGACACGTGACCAATGTAATATTATAATGTTAGGGTTATGGGTTAGGTGGTTAAACCACCATAACTAACTTAGGGTAGCCTACCTCGGGCTCCTGTAGTTGTATTTCTTGCAACATCATTAATATATGTGACATCTATTATTCTCTCCAATTATATTTGTCTTTTATTGTGTTATGTATGCACCCATATGGAATCCTTCACAAAAGTCATTTCAAAGATATGAGTTTTAATTCTGCCTCTGTACGTCAATTGATTGGTTCTACTTCTCCCTTGCTACAATTGTTTTGCTTGGATTTTCTCCCTTCTCCCGCTCTCCTCTTACATTTGATTATCATGCCTTGGAGGTGGAAATCTTGGGTGATGGTTAGCGCATCCACTTGTATTTCCAAACTAAACAATGTCTAATATTTTGTTGACTCTTACCATGTTGGTGTAATGGTGGTTAAACTCGACTTTATGAACATTAAAGTCATTTATGAATCACCCTTAGTGGGTGGTTATAGCCCAGAGTGTGTGGCCTTAATGGTCCCTTATTAACATGGTGGCTAGAAGGTGACTTAGTTTTCTGTAATTAATGCGGAAGTTAGCTTAAAGTTAATCACTATAGAAAGGGGTCTTGTACCTCATTGTAATGCACTGTGGAATCATGTAATGAAATCAATTATTCAAAGGGAAGGTTTTCCTGTGAGGGTTTTCTCCACTATTGATTTGGTCATGTGATTTTATGCGATGATGTGCAATATCAGATAGGGTCTTTCGGCCCTGGTGCTAACATGGTATCAGAGAGGGGGAACTGCCATGTTGCTTTTGGTTATGCTATTTGGTGACACTATGTGAAGCTTTGGCTCAGATTGCAGTAAATGAACACATGCATTATGTCAAACACTTGTTGCACAATGGTGGTGAAGTATTTAGTGTGCACTCTTTGTGGCACTCAAAAGTATTTCTATGGTAAATCCATTTCTTGTCGCAGTTAAATATGTTTTGAACTATTACTGTAATCTAGAGTTTGAGCTACTATACAGATCTGTATTGACTGGGTTTGAACAGTAGAGAAAGAACATGATCTGTCTATAACCATGGGCAGACAGTTTCCTTTTAGGTTATTCACTTTTCCTGTGGCCTCCATTCCCTACTTTGTTATCACTGCCATATATTTTGTCTCAGTTGTTTGGATTAGATTTGAATATTGTTCAATAGAAGCGTGATTTACATGGGTGTTTATTTCACTGTGTAGTGTTTCAGATCTGATCAGAATTTTTTTTACAGAAAATTTAGTTTGGTGCCTCAGCTTAATTTTTTTACACATTTGTTTTGGCATTCATACCTACTGTCAACCTGATCTTGTTGTTTTGGCATGCCATACTAAGCTTGTGCCTTGCATATCGAGTCCATATAGCATACACAACATATCCTAGTTGTGGGTTGAATCTCTCTGCATGCTTCTCTATGAGATGCTCGTGGGTTGTTTCATATCCTGCAACATATCACCCTAGCCTTGCTTCATAACAAATAGATCTTGGTCCTCTTGCAGCACAAGAGCATGGCCCATTACAACCAATAACTTTCACGCAGTTCTCTGCATTTTTTTGGGACAACTTGGGCTTCCCGGAACTTCCATGTATTGCTTACTACAGGCCGTGGAAGTTCATACGATATGCGTGGAAGTTCATCGTTAGTTGTATCAGTCAAGCAAAATCAACAATGTAGAATTTTGTTCTTATTACAAGGCTTATAATTGAGATGCAAAGCTCAGCATGGGAACTATTAGTTGTGTTTATAACCAGAATTGATGATTAAATTATAAATTTACAAGATCTTGGAAGTAAGATATCCAAGTGTTTTGCCCTACTAGATTTTGATGGAATAAGGAAGATGGGATTTTGACATTCCATCTCTAACCATGAATACATGCGTATAAATATTTTCACACCCCTTCTTTTGTTTTCCAGGTGTGACCATCCTACAGAAAATTGGATTTGTCTTATAGCTGTAAAGAGGTTCTTTGTTGTTGTTGTCGTTCTACAATGTAATGTTGTGTTTCAATGACACCATATTTAGACACTGCAACGAAAACTAAGAATATTTTGGTTCTAAGATGTTCATAGTGGATCATCTATGTATACATTTTTAGCTGCAAAAAGTTCTCTTCATTGGGAGAGATGATGCTAGGATACTAGCTATTGTTGTTGGCCCTCAAATTCACACTTCAAAATCTTTTATTTATTTTTATCCATAAATGTTTTTGATTAATTAGTGGGAGATATTAACCCCAACTCTGCACACTTTAATGTGGGGGGAGAGAGATTTGAACCAAGCAACACTTTTATGCAAAATCAAAGACTTGTTGGCTTTTGGATGATCTCCAACCACACTTTATAATTATTACGCCGAAGGCATTCTTTAGAGGAGGTTCCTCTCTAGATTTTCGTCTTCTGTCGAGAGGATATCAGAGCCTGCCACCTGTCCATCAGATTTGAAAAATATTCTCACTCCATCTATATTCTTCCTCCCCAACTCAGACTCCAACTTGTTATGGTTTAGATGCACATTAGTTGCTATAAGCTTTGCCTTCTGTCACATACCTCACCGCCTTCTGTTGCACCGCTTCACTCCAGGCAAACCATGGAAGGCATGAAGGGGGAAGCCCATCCACAAATACCTGTAGTTGCAGCTATTCATGATGTACACGAACTAGGTGACGACGATGATTCCCCAGGAGATGTTGAGTAGAAATGCCAAGTGGAAGACTTCCATCCTCAACTTGTACACGGCCACCCAACTTAGCAGTAGGTGGATGAATATGGTAAAGAATGCTTTACATTCTTAGTGAAAAGTTCAGGCAGGCTCCAATGAGTTCTTCGCTGTAATCGATTGCATGAGAGAGAGAGAGGGGCTTTGGGGGCATTTGTTCACCTTTAAGTTTGAGGTTCTCCGTCACTTGTCGTCAAGTTTGTTGTCAATCTCCGTCGTCTAGGCTCTGGTTTGAGTATTGGCACCGAGCTAGCCAAGAAGAAGTGGAATCCCAAGATTAGGGGTGTTTCAGAGCGGAGTGAGCCTCTTTACTAAGGCATTTTGTGTGGTTACAGTAGAAATTTGGCGTAGATTCATGTAAGAATTGCTTGGAGCAGCCTTATCTTGTAAATTTTGAACCGTTTGTTGTTGTTTCATATTTCAATGGAGAAAAACTAAGAAGTTTTGTGTAAAAATCACTCAGAACAACTTTATCTTGTAAATTACGGAGCAGTTGTTGTTGCTTCCTTCTCTCCATGGAAAAAAAACAATTGTCGTTGTATAAATTTTGACGCAGATTCATGCAAGAGATGATTAGAATGGTTTCTTCATCGAAAATTTGAAGCTTCTGCCCCCTGAGGCTAGATTCTGCAGTTCTGATGGACTCGAACCGTGGAAAAGCTTATGCTTGTTTAGTATGGCTTCATGATGAAGTGATTTAGTTGGGAATCCGACCTGGTAGTGGTAGCGCTACTATTTGCATAGATGGAGAGTGTTTCTTGGCCTTATTTTGATCCAGAATATGAGAATTTGGAGCGTAGGATCAATCCTCCAAGGTGCATAGTAGCTTGTAAAACTTTTAGTTATTCATTTATGTATCTGTATCAATTGGTCTTTTCTCCATGCAAAGTATCTATACAGGTTTTGTTTTCATTACAATGAATGTTGCAGTGTATTGATTGACAATGATACATGCTCGAACTGTACTCTGATCAAGATATGCATCCCTAGAATTGATAGATGTGTGCACAATGTTGTTATTTTCATTGCTCTTAAAACATATCTTTCTTCAAATTACTAACTATGTTATAGATTCTTAAGAAAGTGGGTCTTGATTTATGAATTCAAGTTCAGAGTGTTGGGTATGTTTGTTGTATGTGTTAGCACGAGCATAAGCTTGACACATTTAAAATAGTTTTATGCATTTGAAAGTTTGCAATTTCATGATTTGTTGCAGCATAAAATAGTTGTAAGGTAGGTATCATCTCGAGAGTAATAGGTAGGATGGTGTTTCGGGACATGATTAAGATGATGCATGCATACCAAACCTCTACGTGTGCCCACCGTAGGGTTGGGCCCTGAGGGCCTGTGTAGTTTATAATTGATGTAGAAGTCATGGATGATGCCATTGTTGCTTACCCCATGGGGATAGATGGATGGATTCAGCTCAAGGCTGAAGAAAGGTCTGTGCAACTGCAGGTTGTTAGTAAATTTTTCATGGTGATGTGCTTATCTCCCAGTAGTTGTTTTATGGATGATCTTTGTGCAAGTGGATAGTGAGAACAAGCATGGCATGCTTCTTGAAGTGGTCCAACTATTGACTGATTTAGATCTAACCATTTCAAAAGCATATATTTCTTCAGATGGTAGATGGTTTATGGATGGTAAGATCACTCCTTTAGATCTATCATTGAACCTTTCCCTTTTCATCTCTACAAATCTTGTTGTAATTACTTGTGGGCATTACAGGGGGCTGAGCCAATTGTTTGATTGAATTATTCAAGTTTTACTTTTGTGTCACAATGTTTCATGTGACAAACCAGCTAGAGGATAAATTTACAGATGAAAGCATCATTGAATACATACAACAGGTAGCTTTATTTTGATGTTGGAAGTTAAATCCTTTTGGCAAGAGGATGTTGTGCAGATCATTGGTATATTGGATCTATTGGAATTGTTTATGGTGATGTACTAATTAACATTTGTTGATTTTCTTGCTGCATTCCTTGGGATCAAAACATGTCATTTCCAGTAGAGAGGTGAAGACATGTTTAGGAAGGACTGTAGGTGTACAGTCCATTGGAGAATACACAGCAATAGAGTTGACTAGGATAGATCGCCCTGGTCTTCTGTCAGAAATTTTTGCAGTGCTTACAAGCTTTGGTTGCAATGTTCTAGCAACAGAATCTTGGACCCATAATATGAGAGTAGCATGTGTTGTCTATGTAACTGATGAATCATCAAATCGGCCTATAGAGGATGAAGTCCATTTGTCTACCATTAAGGAACAAATTTCAAACGTGCTTAAAGGGAATGATGATAACACCAAAGGGGTCAAGACAAATTTTTCCATGGGCTTAACTCACCGAGAGAGGCGTCTGCACCAGTTGATGTTTGTCGACAGGGACTATGAGTGTTATTATGATTCCTCAAACCCATATTTACTGGATGAAAACATGAAGCCTATCATTATCGTCGAGAACTGCAATGAAAAAGGCTATTATGTGGTTAATATCCAGTGTAGAGACAGACCAAATTTGTTGGTTGATACAGTCTGTACTTTGACAAACATGCAGTATGTTGTCTTTCATGCTTCAATCACTTCCACTTTACCTTATGCATTGCAGGTAAGTTAAATGGATAAGAATATATTCATTTTAATCCACAAGGCTGTGGCCTGTGGCTTAGTGATTGAGATGAGGAGCCGGCATGCAAACTATTCGGATTCAAATCTTAGTTGGTGTAGAGTCCTTTCTGTGAGAGGGGAAGGTGTTTGACCCTCCCATAATTGGTTTCCCTCAATCATAATAGAACTAAACACATGTCCTTAATTAATTTGTGTGGCAATAAGGTGTTCAATATTTCTCCCAGAATTGGTTTCCCTCAATCATAAAAGAACTAAACACACTTCCTCAATTCATTTGTGTGGCAATAAGGTTTTGCACTTGTAGGAGTACTACATTCGGCATATGGATGGTTCTACCCTATACACTGAAGGTGAGAAACATAGAGTTATCAAGTGCTTGGAGGTTGCAATAGGACGCAGGGCATCTGAGGCCAGTGCATGTTTCCTTCCATATGCTAAATCTTTCAAGTTTCATACAACTAATTACTCACTCAGATGATTACATGATCATCTGATTCTTTGTCTCTGCCCCTGAATCTAACAACCTCTAGGATCCTTCTGAACAGGGCCTGAGTCTTGAGTTGTCTGCAAGTGATAGAATAAGCCTTCTTTCGGATGTTACTCGCATGTTCCATGAAAATGGTCTCTCAGTGACAAGAGAAGATGTGACAACTAGTGGGGATAAAGCAATCAATGTATTCTATGTCAGGGATGCTTCTTTAGGAAATCTTTCCATTAATATCGATATGAAGGTCGTCAAAGCTATGAGGATGGAAATTGGCCATACCATGTTTCTGCAAGTTAAAAATATGCCATGTGACATTTCTTATAACTCTCTCCCAATTGATTCCAAATCAAAATTCAGGTTTTCTTGTGTTTGAGTCGGTGGATTTGAACTTGTTGTGGAAGATTAAATCATAAGAAAGATCGAAAAATAGCTCGAGTCTGAAAAAGAGTCATTGAGTTGAGGTTTCAAGCCATGAAGAGGGATTAACTAGAACCCTGTTTCCTGCTATCATTTTTCAGAAAGTTGGCAATGGCCACGGATTCCTCATTGAATACAGGGATTTGATGATTGAAGATGGGAAATCGAAACTGAGGGAGACTATACAGGCCCATCATGTAAGGCCTAAGCCATCAGCTTTGAATAGGAAATGATTTTTCCTTCGTGAACAAGTTGATGAATATGGCCATGATGGGTAGTGGAAGGGTGTGGTAAATGGCATCCTAGCCCATAATAAATATGTTGTTTACTTCAACAAGACCAAGGAAAAATGTGAATATAGCATAGAATAGCTATGTGTTCACCAGGATTGGATAAATGGCAAGTGGGTTAGGGTTGAGGAGAAATATGAGGTCCAAAAAAAGGATGTGGGTAGGGATGAGAAGAGATGAGATTATAGAAGCAGTGATGAAACAAGGGAAGATCCCATGAGCAGGGAAGATAGGAGGATCAAAGAATTGGATAGCAGACACCGCAGAATGCCCAATGATGGAAGGGATGAGAAAAGAGATGACAAGAAGGGGGAAGATAGAGAGAGGTAGAGAAGAGAGTTGGAAGCGCAGAATGGTCTGGATCGTGGTGAAAGAGGTTATCGTGGCAATGCCACCCTATTAAACATGACCCTAATTTCAGAAGTTGTTGGATTTAATTTGCAATCGAGACAATTCTTAATACAGAATAACATCTTTCTTCAGGCTATCAAGTAAGTTCGCTAAAAATATCATTAAATTGTATTTGTACTAGCTTTCTAACCTATGAAGGATCAAAGATGAATCCCAACTTTTAACCTGTAATGTATGATCTTTGTCTCCTAGCCTTGACATCATATTTGAAAACATGTAACTTTTACAGAAACCGCTTTTCCACGATTGTCTAAAAATATGTTGTTCACCCCCAACATGATATGCTTAAATTGTTTCAATACAATATTAAGATTTGTATAGTACTAATTGCGGTAAATTCCCAATATTAATATTAGAAACCATATTCTTATAAGTCTGAATTTTCTAAAACACGTTTCATACTGGTGCACCTGCAGTCCATACTAAATCATAACCTTGACATATGTCTGACAGAGGAATATATTTTTCCTTTGAATACAATACTAAATCATAACCTTGACATATGTCTGATAGATGAATATATTTTTTCTTTGGTGGGAAATTTGTTTCAAAAGCATAGTCTTTTCATTATGTAGCTCAAATTAAAGAGATTGCTTCTACTAAATGTTATGTTTCCCATGTCTTGGCAATGCCTCCAAAATATCTCTAACATTGAGGAAGCTTGAGGGATTTATAATTGAGTTGTTAAACATCATGTTTGCCTCTGTTTCTTCAGTTGTGATTTTCATACTAACTTGATGAGTATTATAATTATCAATTTAATAATCTAATAGATATCTATGGAAATACTAAACAGAAAGATCTATGACTTGATGTTTTCTGAGTCTGAAATTTTTGAACATTGTCAAATGTGAATGTTGCAAATATTGTACTGACTTGTTTTCTTGAGCACTTCACAACTCATGTATGATCATTGTCTCCTGGCACTGACCTTTACCCCAGATAGTGGTTAAAGATGAAAATTTAAGTTTGGCAAAAGGCTTAGTCTTATAAGTTAATACAAAGTAGAAAGAGCAATCCCTCACATCACTGGATTTCCTCTACCACCACATTGAGGAAGCCAAGCATATCCAACAGAGGACACAGTGTACTCTCGAAGAAAGGTTTTTAGAATAAATGTTAGTTACTTAGTCATCCCCAAAAAGTTGGGAATCCATTCTACTGGAACCCTTTTTAGAACCCTCAAAGTAGCTTTACATCTCAATTTCCATCAATAGGATAGAGTAATGAGCCAGAGTACATGCCAAAGCCATCACACCTATCTTCTTACAKAGCTAAGGATCACCGTAAGACTGACYCTCCATTKTATAYAGGTCTATAGAAATTATCATGAAACATTTTCTTTTATAAGACCAATATTGTTTGGTGCACTCGCAATACCAAAATATGTGTAATAATTTCTACCCAGGAAGACTAAGTTTAGAGGCACATGAGTTGACCAAATCGATTAATCCTCCTCAACCATTGTTCTTCATTATATGTGTTCAACCATCGAGATTTCAATTCACAGTGATATGGATTGTGTGCCTAATTGGATTATATCAGAAACACGATTAAAAGAAAAGGATAAATTTACCCCTAGGCCAAAGTGATATGGATTGTGTGCCTGGTTGGATTATATAAGAAACAAGATGAAAATCAAAGGATAAATTTACCCCTAGGCCAAATATTATCTTTCAAAATCCGTTGATTCCCATTGGGAGCAGCTTTAAATTTGTTCAACAAATTGATTACATTAATTATTTCCAAGTTGGTGGGCTTATGCTTTTTATGGTAAGTGAACCTATTGGAAGTGTCCCTCCATGAGAACCAATTAAAACCATTGCATGCATCATTTGTATGTGGACCTATTGCATGCATCATTTGTGAACCTATTGCATGCATCATTTTATGGTAAGTGAACCTATTGCATGCATCATTTGTGGAAACAGTGTCATTTAAAACCATTGCTCTCTTTACCATATTTCAGTTCATTTATTTGTTGTCATGTTTTGGGGTTACATGGATACCAATAGCAGGGATACTTTTCCCTATCCCTTTCTTTTTGTTGATACCAATCAGACAGTACATTCTGCCAAAGATATTTGAATCAAAGTACATGTCAGAACTGGATGCAGCTGAGTATGAGGAAAGTGCGGCGTTTCCCCATTGTGATCTGAGCCTCTCAATTCGGGTAATAACCTATATTTGGCTATTGATTCTTTGGACTATTCTGTTCATGCATCTCTTTTCAATTGTTTGTGGATTTCTTGATAAATGGCAAAGTAAAATTTCTCCCAAACATGAATAAATTCATGAACGAGGGGATCAAGTTAGGGTTTCTACTTAACAATTCTTGAGCATATGCTTGAAACCTTTGTGGGAAAAACTCCAATTTAAAAACCTTTTCTCCTTCTGAAGATTAAACAAAAGGTCCTTTTACAAGGCACACTACCAATTTTATGTCCAAATTTGTAAGCAACTAGCGTGACCTCCAAGCTCAACAGTGAGAAAGTAGGTGCCTCATAAGCATGGAGTTAGTTGATCCCCTGCCCAACAGAAAATCAAAATCAAAACCTATATCATACAATTTTTTTTTAATAGAATAAGTTTTCAACACTTATACTATGCTTAGAAAAATCTTGGACTTTCAAAATGGTGAAAGAGAGTGGAAAAACCATGGAAAAATTTAGGTATTTCTATAATTTGGCCAATAAGGGACATATATTTTTGTAAAGCTCCACCCAGTCCAATATGAGTTTTGTAACATTGCATTCTCCCAATGAATTTCCCCTTCTTTCAGATAATGCTCCTCTGAAAATGAATTTGTTTGTACTAGGTTGGTATATTAAGTTTCTTATCATCTCTTCTTAGATTAATCTACAGGAGCTTGATACACCTCAAACACCCTAGACACCTCAGACACCTCGAGTAAACAGGGTGGATAGCATTAAGGAAATTATTGGTGATGCAAAAAACTTGGATGAACTGACCACCAGAAGTCGTGGTGAAATGAAACTTCGTCCGATGAGTATTATGTTGTTGCTTATAAGAAAGTTATTGAGCTTATTCCTCAGTTTGTATTTAGAAGAATTATTTGCAGCATCAGGAAGTTGAAAGACTTTGTTTTATTGAGATGGCTCTGCTGATAATGCCATAAATTTATACATTGTCCTTTGACAACAATCCAATTTAGTGGCTTATGAACGAGAACTGCAATAAGTAATGGTTAAATAATGTGTAAAAATGGCTTATGAGAGGAAGAACTACAAAGGTTTTGAATATCATGCAAAATATGAAGCAAAATCACTTAGCTTTGTCCGGCATGTTTCAGGTTCATATTGATTCTCGATACCTATGAACTACAAGATGCAATTAGTAAGCTTTGGGTAGTCCATTGATACTTGTATAGAGTTTCCACAGCTGCATGTGCAAGAAACATAGAAAAATTTTGCACTGCCCTTTCTTCTTTGCAAGAAGAAAGCCATCGTGGAAAGAAAATGGATATAGATAAATACCGTGCATATGCCAATTTGTTTTCCAAAAACTACCTGTCAACAGCTTCTGCAAGGCACCATGAAAGACAATCAAGTCAGACTACTCCCATAATTTACAGGCACTTGTTATATTTTATGGGTTGGATGTTCATTCCATGTAATGCATAGCAAGTAAGCCCAAGGAAGAATTGTGTTTATGTCATACAGTTGTCGTTGTCCAAGTATTCATAACTATTCTGGAGTAGAGCCACTTGGTCAATTATTGGTATACAGTATACGGTTGGCCATAGAGATTCACCCAGAGTATATATATCAGTATGATCTGTTTTCTAATGTCTATGGAATCAGCTTCCACCATTTTTAACATTTCCATTAAACAAGATTTCGTTTCGCTTAGTTGTTTCAGGGTTGTTCAATGCTTTAGTCAAAGTTTGAGGTACTTCTAAAACACAAGATTCATGAATTGAATATAGTCATATGGTTAGATTTTTTCATACAGTTGTTGTTGTCCAAGTGTTCATAACTATTCTGGAGTAGAGCCACTTGGTCAATTATTGGTATACAGTATACGGTTGGCCATAGAGGTTCATCAAGAGGATTTTATATCAGTATGATTTGTTTTCTAATGTCTATGGAATCAGCTTCCACCATTTTTAACATTTCCATTAAACAAGCTTCTGTTTCACTTAGTTGTTTCAGGGTTGTTCAATTCTTCAGTCAAACTTTGAGGTACTTCTAAAACACAAGATTCATGAATTGAATATAGTCACATGGTTAGATTTTTTCATGAGGGCTTTCTTACTTGGATGGATTGACGATGTGAATATTTTCATACTTTTTGGGTTCCTAGTGATCTTGAGTTGAAATTAGCTGGTTCTTTGTTGAGACTCTTATTTTAATATCATCAATTTTTAATGAAATTGAGCCATTGCCTTGTGAATTAGTTGGTTTCTTCACAACTCCCATAATTTTACATGTAATATACACCATAAGGTGTAAATCCAATTGATATATAAATAATATATTATATTCAATACAGTGCCAACAATATCATGTAATAAATGATTAGTTGCAGACAATAGATATTGGTCAAGGATAGTTGAAAGAAAGATATTGCTCAAGTAGAAGTAAAGTATAGGTTGTGGATTGAAAAGACGTGCTAAAACATATAAAATATAAATATGAAGATTATATATTTTTAACGGAAACAATCTAATGCATTGAAAATTCAGCTGGACAAATGTAATACCCCAGGTTGACCCCAGTAGTAATTGATCATATAGGCTGGTGAGCCATGATACTTGAGGCCAGAGTGCATGTGTAGTAAATAGGTTGGTGAGCCAGATGCTAAAAGGCTTGTATCCCTATCATGTGTATTATGTACTCACAATTAGATATTAATAAAATCACACCACTGTTGCAGACCGACCAAACAAAAGAGTAAGGGGGATAAACTCCACTAGAAGGGAAATGGGGCTGAGAGTTTGGAAAGGGGCTAAGCCAAGGAATATTACTAAAGTACTCCTAAGGTAAAAAAGGCATAGATATGGATTTACCGTAAGTCTTTAGAGATGGAAAATGAATCACCAAGTGGTTCAAAAGGGAGTTCTTGAGATGACAAGTGGCATCTCATGAGGCATAGATATGGATTTACCCTAAGTCTTTAGAGATTGAAAACGAATCACCAAGTGGTTCAAAAGGGATTTCTTGAGATGACAAGTGGCATATCATGAACATGCAGATAAAATGGGAAAGCTTAGTGCATTTCATCTATCATTCAATCATTCAACAATTCAATCCTTGGTCCTGCTCTCCATCATGGGAACCATCTCCCTTCTGTTGTTGACCGTACCTGTTGCCATCTCCATACTTGCGTTGAGGGAGCTTTGGGGAAATTTTTCTGTTAATTAAGCTGAAGAGACGGGTTGTCAGGCCCGTGGGAATTCTCTGGGTGAGAGAACTACTGGGAATTGGTTTCCTAAGGTGCCAATCTGGGCTACAAGGCTCTAAGTTTCCTATCTGGTTTGTTGTTGAAGCCTTGGAAAGGAAGTGGGGCAGTCGAAGGACTGTTGAGTAAAGAAAAGGCACACTTCCGGAGGTGGGACAAACATGTGGGGAAAGAGGTTGTAGGTTGTCTGCTTAAAATTCGACACCCGAGTTGAGAATTTATGTTGTTGTGAGACCTTAGCCTGGGTTAGAAATTCCTTTTCCCAAGTGGAGTTCAAGCCCCAACTAAGAAATGACCTGCTACTTGCTTATGAACAGCAGAGTCTAACGCTGGGAGGAAATTCAGAGGTTTGCATGCAGTTGGTGGCTATTCATATCAGATAAGTGTCCACCATATGTTTATTTAAATTACTATATGAATATTATGAAAACCTATGTTGGGTATTTACTGTGCTATTTATATTACAATATGTTGTTGTTAGAGTGGTACAAGAATTGTTGTGATGAGTTATTTGTCATGGATATTGTTGCTTCAATTACACTTAGACTTGTACAGAAATGGAAATTATGTGACTATTGTTACTGTTGTAATTTATCTGTGAATAATTGCTGCCAGAATCATTTCAGAACTGTAAATCTCCTTACTTATGCAGATTTTCTGTGAAATTATCTTGAGTTTAGACCTATAAATTGGTGTGGTTTTACCCAGTTTGAGACCGGAAATATCCTTGTCCTGGAATGGACAACTCGTGGTTTTAAAATTCCCCAATTGAGTGATAAGGAGTAAATAACTTAGATATTTCTCTAGGCAGAAGAGGGTTCTCTAAGGCCAGGTAAAGCCTGAGAAGGATCGGGAGGTATTCCTAGCTGTGAGGTCCTATTTCAAACTGTTGGACGAGGGTAGATTTTGATGAAATCTTAAAAAATTGACTAAGTTCTGAAGCAGACTGTTTAATTCAGGAAAAACCCATGCTTAGTCTTGGAAAGATCGCACCCATCAATTCGACGCAATGATTCAGTCCTGGCCATTGATCGGAGTTCCTCTCATACAAGGACTTGTCAAGGATCAAGGCAGTTGATGGCCATCGAATCCATCGGGACGGATCTAGATGATCGTGATTGTTGATCGCGGTGGTACCTTCGGAGTAGCTTGGAAGCATGGAGTAAAGTCACTCCAATGGGAAAGATCTGAGGAGCAATCGTGATCGTCGATCGGTGATCATCCAGGACATAATCTCAACCGTTGATCTTTATGGGACACCGATAGCCGTCAGATCTATCGGGAGTGTTTCTGGAAGATATGGATCGTTGGATCCATTTCGAAGAGTGTTGTCGAAGTCTAATGGTCGGAGTAGCCTTGGATAAGGCACTTCGATGGGAAAGGGCCTTGAGGGGCACTCAGGACCATTGGATCCATCGGGATGGGCATCGAAGAATCTAGACCGTAGGTCGGTGTGGGGCCGAGAAGTGTTATCAACCATCGATAATTGAAATTGTGTTTCAACTTGAGTAAAGAGAGAGGGTCACCATTATGTCCTTGGACAATTTCATAGGTTATAGTTCAACTCAATTAGAGGCTAGAAACCATTGATTCAAATGAGATATGTTGTGCAAAATATATAATCAATTAAATATTCTTTTAAAGTTTCCTTGTGTGACGATTGTTCCTTAGGAATTCAACTGACATTCACTACTAACAAAATAGTTGAGTAGAGAGTCTATGCAAATTAAGCATTGTCATTGTATAGTTGGGTCATTGGGTTGTGGTTTAGTTCTTAATTTGTCGGAGTTTATAGGTGTCAGGAAAATTGATTTGAAGCAAGTCCAACTTCCTTACACTGAAGCAACTTCCTTACTCTGACTTCGATGCAATCATTTCTGTTGTTCTCATTGTTCTGCAAAGAGAAGTTAGCTATGAGTTCTCCATATATAAACATAGTCATTAACCAACCACCAGTGTATCGACAATTTGCAATAGTGAATGTTTAATTTTATGGTCATTATATATGTTATCAGTTTTTTTCGGCGTTTCCTTTCCCCCACTTCGGGGGTATGCTAGTATAATTATAACACTTTTGGGTAATTTTTAATAACTTAAATTAGAGGAGTAAGAGGTTTCCATGTCTTTAATTTATAGAGCCTTTTGGTATCCCTTCTAAGATAAATTTGTATGTTGTGTGGAAACTTAAACCTCAAATTTGTTGGGGTCATTAATTAAAATGATAAATTTGTATGTTGTGTGGAAACTTAAACCTCAAATTTGTTGGGGTCATTAAGTAAAATGATAGTCTTTCGACCTAACTCCACAGGAAAGCCAGAAATGATTCCTTGAGGCTTAAACATGTGGCCATCAAATGCCTTAAACATGGTGTTGGAATGCACAAGCTCCGGGGAATCGATATCTCTCCAACATGACATAGACATAATATAAGTGGAGGCCCCTTCATCAACAACAATTTTGAAGATATCTGTCCCATGCGAGACTACTTGAATTTGAAAAGAAATATGGTGGGGGAGTCTAGCCTAACTTTGGTCCATGTCAAATGTGATTAAACTAGTATACGAAGGGTCCAACCCTCGTATAGTAGACAATGATGCTCTTTGTTGCATTGGGAAACATCGAAGGACTTCGAGGGCCAACATGGCACATGGTGTCTGGGTTAAATATTCCACAATACTATAATTATGGGCAACCCGTGCATTGGGATTATGCATAGACCTAGGAAGCACACCCTTTGGTGGGAAAAAAACTGTGTCAAGTGATGTCTCTTCTATCTGGAGAGGTCCAACGGGCTAGGAAGTAGACGTAGGGTCCTTTTTGAAGAGTCGCTCTCTAGATTATCGTAAATATGAGCCCATGTTTCTAAATTAACCATTTGGCCACACATGTAAATGTTGGCACTCGATGACATGTACTTTCTTCAATAGTCTAAAGGATGGCGATTGAATGGGCGATACTTTCTAGGAGGGCATATTGAGACCTCCAAGTACTTTCTTCAATAGTCTAAAGCTACAAAAACGCATTTTTCTCGGACTTCACTCTCCACATTGAGATTCCTTGCCCTAATTCCTTGCAATCTTAAATGAGGGAAACCCCCTTCAGTCTGAGGAAAGTTGGCTTGAAGTGAAAGAGGGTTGGTGAGGTGACAGGGACCTTCCCTCTAAGTTACACATGATTGCACTTGAGCTTTCGGACTTTAGCTCAACAATTGCGAGTTTGTGTGATAACACACTCGAGACATATCCTAGTGATCCTAAACCTCATTAGACAAGACTCCCTTTACCATTGGAAATTAGTCCTCCTCCTCAACCAACCTTGCCTAAGACCAGTGATATAGATTTAAATATTGATATGGCTAATATCTTAGCAAAGGTTAACGTACCTGTACCTTTCAGTATTGATATTGTATTTTTTTTTAAATACCTACAACACAGTTGCTATTGTGACGTCTTGAAGTGTCGCTCCCATAGCAACCACGTCGGAGCTAAGACCTCTTAACATCGCTCTTACCACGTCCAAGACATCTCTCTTGCCACCTCCAGGATGTTGGTCTTGCCACCTCCAAGAGTGTCGCTACCATAGCAACCACGTCGGAGTTGATACCTCTTAACATCGCTCTTGCCACCTCCAAGACATGGCAAGAGCGATGTCTAGGAGGTAGCAAGAGCGACATCTTGGAGGTGGCAAGAGAAACGTCATGGAGGTGGCAAGAGCGACGTCAAATCTAGGCTTTGGACAGTCAAATTCGAGATGACACATGTCCACATGAAACGTCGCAATAGTGACTTCATATGAAACATCGAAAAAGAGACGTCATGTGAAACAACATTTGAGGGGGTCAATTGTTTGTCGTTCTCCCGACAATATAAAGTGGAAATCGCGTTGAATGCACCGTTGGAATTTGACCCAAATGTACTAGTGCCATATCTTGAATATAATCTGTATATCCCTCACAACAGTTATGACACATTAACTGAGAGGGATAATACATTTGACAATGCTTATTGAAAGCTACATGAAACTGTTCCAGGGAAGAGATGTTAGCAGGGGGCAAGGAATGGTACCACTCATGAGCATCTCCTACTAGTGAGAACATGAACATCTATAATAATACATCCTCATGATGTATCTCCCTCTGATGCATGAGTCCATGAAACTCACAGAGATGCTTGGTAGGGTTATCATATTTATGTTCCTTGAATATGGGAAAAAAGTCCCTCCACTCATCGATAGTAGGAACAACATTAGGAAAACTAGGAACAACAGAAAAATTAAAAGGAGCAAACCTTTGAGCCAAGATTTTGTCCATTTTGAACCAGTGGAGTCACCAATCGATCCTTCAACCATGGAGTCACCAGGTGAATGATGTGGAGAATGAGTGTGTCTGGTCTTTGTTCACCATCAAAGACCAGATCTGATCATTGTGTCCCAAGGGGATCCAAGTGTAGCCAGAGGCAGCCACACTGAAACGATGGAGTTGAGGCAGTGGAGTCGCCAAGTGCAAGAACAATATTCAATGGTCCTGATATATGATGCACCTTCAGAATCAGAAGCTCGTTGTCGTTCTACCCAGGGAAAAGTCTTCAATTCGTTCCCCGACAGTGGCGCCATAAATGTTAGCACTAGAAGTCACCCTCCGATTGCAGAGAAGGTAAGCCCAGTACCCATCATATTTTTGGTGGATGTTGGTTTTATATGGGTGGAGGCCAATGGACAAAACTTGGAATATAAATGATGTTCAACACAAAACTGGACAAGAAATGCATAGGGAAGTGAGGACCACATTAACTTCAGTCAGTAAATTGAGTTAAAGCAAGAGCGGAGGGAAGACTTAGGAGAAAGGGTAAAGGAGACTACTCTGGGAATCAAGCCTTCCAGTAGCTTAGAGAACAAAACCTAAGCTCAAGAGCATTCTTGAGCTCAAATTCAGACACTGAAATATGTCTATGAGGGACACAGTTACAGCTACAGTATGATCAAACCTCCATCATCCTGCAACTGCAACAACTCGACTGGATCCTCCATGCCCGAGCCATTCAATGTGAGAAGGAAACAGATACACATGGAAATGAATAAAATTGACCACGATACCGCTATAATCAAACCTCCATTATAGCAGTATAATGATCCTCGACCGGATCATCCATGCCCTAGTGTTTTAAATAGCTTGTACAGACAAACTAGAAAGAGGGAAGTTGACTTCTATTAACATGAAAGTCTCAAATCGATTACATAACCAGAGAACAGCTCTGGCAAAACAAAATTACAAATGGGATCCCTTTGCTCAACCAAAGACCATTACCCAATAACAAAACCCCATACATATACTCAAAAAATTTCGTCAACAACAATAGAGTTGTGCTCAAGTCTTTGCATTCAAGGCTTGGCGTCTACATCTTCTTATGTCAGTCTGTAACTGCATTCTCCTGTCAGACCCAAGCTCAGATTAATATGGGCTTGTAGGAAAAACCACTCGTAGGGGTACAACGGGCTGACAGCTTAGTTTTCCATGGTCGGCTCCTCCATACTTCCCATTAATGGAGTGAGTTGAGGTTTCAACCACCACTCCCTTTTCATTTATTGCTTCTTCTCGAGATCGCACCAAGGCTAAATGCCCAAGGGCTACTGTGTGTTGCTGGTGGCTCTTTGAGTCAACCCGGAGCCTTGAAACCATGATAATCTCACTCAATGACTAACATGGGCATCTTCAGCCTTTGGCATGACTCCTCTCCATCATTCCATGCGACCTTGAGCCATGATCTGGGCTCATATCCAAAGGCGCTTCGGGATTTCATCTTTTGGGAGGCTTGATGTGAACCACTCTCAACTCGTCTGATTTCCGAACTCTCGAACTAGAGCCTAGAGAGCGCTAGCTCCTTTCCTATGGACCCCTCTGACATGACCTTCGCTATGACCTGGGGCTCAACTTTCGAGCATTTCAGGACTTCACATTTCGTGAAGTCAAAATCTAGCCTACCATCCTTTCCTCCGATCCTCGATTCTTTGACTTCGCCAATGTCAGATCAACGGTCAGATCTGCTTTGCATCTAACAGCTGAGATTCCTTTCTCAAAACTGTACCTCGCCCAGCTCCATGCGATGGGTGCCAACCTGCCTTCCACATGACCTTGGGCTGTGACCCTGGGCCCCCTCTTCGAGCGCTTCGTGAGTTCACACTGTGCAAAACTTGCGCAATGCTCCCAACGAAACTCTAATTCGCAAAACTGTGAATTTGCTTATCTGATGCCACGTGCCTTGCTTAAGATCTATGGCTCATGCTCGCTTTGGGTCTAGGGACTTCGGACCTTTGCTCTGGCGCTATACTTCGCGTAATTTTGAAATCCTGAATTTTTGTGAGCCACTGATCTGAATGGCTCCTGGAATCTTCGCCACTGAAAGATTAAACCTGCCTGTTACTTGCATTGCGAGCCCGAAATGGACTTCTCTGAGCATTGCGCTTTGACGCTTCCTGTGCAGGCCGCGAATTTGGACAACTGTTGCCCTTGACAACTATATGTGATAACAAAAAGAAGGCAATGTTTCCTATTGAATTTGAGATAGACATACTTATAAAAACCTCCATTTGAAATATAGACCTATCATCATCCCAACAAGAAAGGTTACAACAATCGAATACCTTAGATGAATATAGGTAGTGATCCTTGTTTCACATCGAGGTAGTACAACAACAAAGAAAAATATGGCATGATAAGGTCATCAAGTCCAAGGATTTCAAAGAATGAGATTGGGCCCTTACCTATGATTCCATATTCAAATACTTCAAGGACAACCTAAAGACCAAATTCTTGGGGCCCTACCACATAGACACATACTATGATAATGGTTGAGTCAAGATCAAAACCATATATGAGGAAAGGATATGTGTCCTAGTTATTGGTTATAGGCTTAATATCTATAAGAAACAACTAACAAGGGATGAATCCATAACCCTACTTTAGAGTCAACAACTGAAATTTGGTTGGTAGTATAAATTCCCCTAACTCATTCTAATTTATAAGGCCAATTGAAAAAAAATAAAGTGAAAAAAAAAGAATAAAATTCCTTGGTGAAAACCTCATAGAGGCACCGAGGATAGGGTTTTGATTGAAAACCTCCTAAGAGGTAACCTTAGTTGTGAAGTAAAATTTTCCCTGTGTTGAAAACATTTACAAGCATCATGGAGCAGGGCACTAGTGAAAACCAGCAATGGCACCAGTGCCCTGAGAAAAATAAAAAAGAAAAAAGGAAAAAAAATGAAAAAACTAACTCTTGTTTCAGTGTTTTCGGGTGTACAAAAGAATAACAACAACTAGCCACATACAAGAGGAGGATAGCCTAAAAACACTTTGCACTATACATCCTACAAGTTATTCAAGGTTCTCTAATATATAGGCCCCAGGCTACAAAAATCATAAAAGCTACAATCGAACTAGGTCCCTTTATCAACAACACAACAAGGAATCAATGTACATGTACATGCCTTTACTATTAATGAAAAAAGGAAATATAGCACCAACATCATCATTCACGTCATCATCAACATCAACACCAGCTCCATCCTCAAATACAAAACTAACATAATGATTCATATAATCAACAACATCATCAACATCACAAGATCTACTAGCATCAACAATTTCCAACCTACATAAATAAAGAAATATGGGGGTCACAACAATACAACAATAAATGCAATGTCCATACTCTAGCTTGTTAGAAGCTATGACAACCTTCAAGCAAAGAAAATATCAACATATCTTTTAGTATGTCAACATATTTCTTAGTTTATCAACATATCTTTCAACCCACAAGAGTTCAAATTGCATCAAGGTCAACCTAAAACAACAATTCTATTTACAGGCTTCTCTTAAGCTCATATTTCAAACCTCCATAACAAAATCATTCTCTAGAAGTCCAAATCCTTTACTAGAGAAGTTCCAAAAACAACTCATATATCATCACTCAACAAACAACTTACTTCATTAGAAGCAACCATTTCTCACCTCCACCATCCATTCCTACCACTACAATGCTTCAAATCACCAATTTGTTCACTTAAATATGCACCTATAGGAAGACAATTATTTGCACTACTACATGAAGCTACATGAATGCTTTGTGCATAGTGCTATAGGAAGCTATAGGAAATAGTTCAAACAAAAATTTTTATAGGAAATTATAAGAAACTAACCTACACCACTTTTTTTGCAAAATGTTCACTTGAACTAATGCCCGATCATCTAGGAAACCGTACAACAAACATTTTCTATTATCCTACATCACAAAAAGTTCACCATATCTCCTCCAAATACTTCTTCTAGGTGTCACAGGATACTTTGTATCCAAATATCGTGAGCTATAGGAAGCTATAATAAGCTCTATTTTATCTCAAAATACTATATCTACAATACCAACATGATGCAGGAGCATCCCTCATGACAAGCAAAACCAACGTGGAAGCAGAAGACAGCTGGAAGACGTCCAGCGCAAGTTTTTGAATTTTTAAATTTTCCCTTGAAGTTGATGCGCAAACATAAATGAGATCATTTAATTTGGCGCCTTGGTAAAAATGTAATCAGACCTCGAGCCATACGCTCTCGTCTGAGATAGACAGAGGCATTTATAGTAGTAGTTGCAGGTAGATAGAATTGAATTCTTAGATTAGACAGCTTTAGAGCGTAGGAGGGAAACTGGATATAGACACCCTCATTTGTATCATTGTAACATGAACAGGAGTTAGAAGAATCTAGAGCATAGGAGAATAGCAGAGAGTTGTCGAAGAACACCCATGTACAGATCTTGAATTAATAGAAGAAGTTGATTCAGATTCATGGTTGTTGTGTTATTCTCTGTGTATGTGTGTTGAATGCTCTACTTATGAGAATTACTTCCTGTTATGCATTTGTTATTATGTTGAGTGTATGATTTCATGTGTTAAGATTGAAATCTGAGAGGAAGTGGAATGAGTTTCAATTGTTTCTCTACTTGAGCAAGGATTCCTGCAAGGAGTGCAGTTGAAGTTGTCTGCAAGGAATGCGTTGACAGAAGGCTCAAAGAGTTAACTCTTGTTCTCATACCACCAGGAGTGAGATTGGGTTATACAAGTGTGCAAGGAGTGTGTAGGCTAAGGAGAGTCTCAGTCGTGAAACTAAGCAGAAGTATTGAAGGACTGCTGCTACGGGCATACGCAGAGTCAAGGAAGCTCGAACAGTTGAAGTGTTCGCAGGCTTGCCGCAAGGAGTGCATGCAGAGAACCTCGTTGAGGTTGAAGTAATTTAGAAGAGCTCAGGAAGGATAGGCCTCTGAGTCGCTGAATATCAGCGTAGACAAGTGTGACTTGAAGCCGGGGAGAAACATCACAGGTTGGCGAAGTGGCAAAGGAATCTCGTGGAGAGATATTATTTTTCATTTCGTGGATTACCCAAGGAAGAACGGACGGTCGAAATCTTTTGAAGAGATTTCACGAAATTCTGAGGATCGTTAGATCTTGCAAAGGTGCAAGGAGGTTACAGAGAGAAGGTCCGAAGAGTTTGAAGCTCAGGAGGGGCAGGGCCATCGATTCCGAGTCACAGGAGCCGTAGGATCTACACGTGGTATCATGTAATGGGGACTCATGAGTTGAATCCCCAAAATTTGTGTAGCAAGAACAGCGATATCGCGAGACGTGATATCCCTGCAAGATCAGAGCCATTCGTTGAGGAGGACATGTGGAAGGAGATTCTCTCATCTCGTAGACTCGGACATTGAAGGACCGAAAGGGAAGTCCTTCAGCTTCACGAGCAGCGAAGTGGCGAGAAGGCTAAGAACCGTCCATCGGAGGAGGACAGGTGGCAGATATCGAGAGATCTCGCGAACTCAGGAGTTCGCAGAGCGAAAGCCCAAGTATTGGGTATTCAAAGTCGCGAGGCGCGAGGACGCGAAGCAACGAAGTAGCGAGAGATTTGTAGTCGTCCATCTGAGTAGGACAGGTGGTAGAGATCGAGAGATCTCGTGAACTCAGGAGTTCGCAGGGTGAAAGCCCAAGTATTGGGTATTCAGAGTCGCGAGGCGCGAGGACGCAAAGTGACGAAGGAGCAAGAGGATTGTAGCCATCCATCTCAGGAGGACAGGTGGCGAGAGATCGAGAGATCTTGCGAACTTGGGAGTTCGCAGGGTGAGAGCCCAAACATTGGGTACTCTAGGTCGTGAGGTCGCGAGGCACGAGAAGGAGGATAACCATTGGATCCAGATCATAAGAGGACCATTGGATCTGCACGTGGGATCGTGTATCAGGACCTCGTGAGAAAAGACTCAAAGATTGTGGACACGGGGATCGCGAGATTGCGAGAAAGCGATATCCCGACAGCTGGAGGATAGTGTGGGCCATAGCAGAGTCGGCGAGTGGAGTACAGGTGGCACAAAAATCCTCGAGACCTCGCCGCGAGAAGTCCCGAAGTATTGGCGTTAGGATTCGCGAGTCGCGAAGTGCCGAGGAGCCGAGATTCGTGTGGACGCGTGGCAGAGCATAAGGTGGGACCGCGCGACCGACGGGTGGACACGCGTTGCTTGGAGATAGGAGTCAACACTCCGCTGAATTCTCGCATCTCGGGAATTTGCGGAATAGGAGGGTGAAAGTTCGACAGTTCAACCCGTGAGGTTGCGAGGTTGCGAGGTTGCGAGTAGTGAAATCCGGCGAGGGAGGAGTCAACTCGGAGTTGACCTATCGCGTCTCGGAGGATCGCAATGGGAGGCACAAGATTTCGACTCACAAACTCACGAGGTTGCGAGGTTGCGAGAGGCGCTAACATTTAAGCCTAGCCCACGGTTGCATGTGGTGAGGGCACTAATAAAGGAAGGAGCTATACCCGTATTACCAGGTCGAGTATCGCAAGATTTGAAAGGAAGAGTTGGAGGTTTTAACTCACGAACTCGCGAGATAGCGAGATTTAGCTGATCTCCCAGTGGTAAAGGGGAGACCTCGGGGAAAGATTGTTGTGGGTGTGGATTTCCCGATAGGGAAATAGAAGGACCTTGGAGTTCTTTGGGCGAGAAGGAAGAAGATCTTGTGAGAGCGGACGTGCCTGGGTGGCGCGCCCCTGCATCAAGTGGTATGAGAGCATAGAAAAGTTTCTTTGCTTTCTGTAGCAGAGGAAAAGGAGAATACACCATGCCGCCAAGGAGAAGAGGTAGACAATCACCCGATCCAGAGGAGGAAAGGGAAATGTTCAGAGACAGAGGTAGGCAAGTACAAAATCCAGACGTGGAAAGAGGAATGTGAAATCTTCGTGGCAGAATGGAGGACATGGAGATAAGACAAAGGCGAAACGTTGATGCAGGAGATATCAGTGAATTTGAGGATGAAGGTGATGATGGACATGAAGAAGAAGAAAACCCAGCAGAAGATGCAGCCAATGAGAGTTTAATTAGGGCTATCACTCAGATGAGTTCGAAAACAAAGATGGACATTCCAGCTTATGAAGGGAATCTAGATGCAGAAGAGCTGCTAGATTGGATTAGAGCTCTTGACACTTACTTCGATTATGAAGATATCGAAGATGATAAGAAGGTCAGGCATGCCGTCACAAGATTAAAAGGACATGCAGCCTTGTGGTGGGATGAACTGCAAGCTGACAGGTGTTGCCAAGGCAAGCAGAAGATTAAGAGCTGGGACAGGATGATTGCAAAGATGAAGGCAAAATTCATTCCCAGGGATTATCAAATTTCTCTGTTTAGGAGGATGCAGAACCTGAGACAGAATCTGATGACAGTGAAGGAGTATACTGAGGAATTTTACAGGTTGAATATCAGGGCAGGTCATCGCGAAAGAAATGACGAAAAGGTGGCCAGGTATATGAATGGCCTGAGGTATGAAATTCAGGATGAATTAAATATGGCGACCATCCGAACGGTGGAGGATGCTTACCAATTGGCTCTGAAAGCTGAGGAGAAGCTGAGCCGTAAACAAAGTCAGAGAGGGCGAGGCAGAAGTCAGCCGATAGGGAAAGCAGTTGCCCAAGATAAATACCAGAAGCCCAAGGAGGAATGGAAGAAACCTCAGGGAAAGGTTGAAAGAGGTGGAACCTCACAGAGAAGGCCATATGTTGAGCAGCGAGGACAGGAAATTGAGCAAAGAGGAGGATATGTTGATAATGATAGGTTTCCTCGTACCAGAGGTAGAGGAAGAGGAAGAGGTGGAGTAATTGCATGCTTCACGTGTGGAAAGAATGGGCACAGGTCGTTTGAGTGTCCAGAGAAAAAGAAAGAAACTGGAGAGACTCATATCGCCGAGGCACAGAGGCAAGATGTTGAGATAGAGTACGCTGAAGGCGGAAGATTGCTAGTGATGCGGAAAGTCCTTTTGATGCCAGAAAAGGAGATGGAGAATTCAGCGCAGAGGAACAGTCTTTTTAGGACTGCTTGCAAGACCAAGGATAGAGTGTGCAAGGTCATCGTGGACAGTGGAAGCACCGATAATCTCGTTTCAACCGAGATGGTAGAAAAGTTGGAGCTGGAGACAACTGATCACCTGATTCCATACAAAGTTTCATGGCTACAGAAGGGACATCAAGTAAATGTCACTAAACAGTGCTTAGTTGACATCAAGATAGGATGATATAATGATAAAATTTTATGTGATGTTATTCCTATGGATGTCTGTCATTTATTGTTGGGTAGACCATGGCAGTATGATAGAAATGTAATTCATGATGGGAGGATGAATACATATACCCTAGAAAGGAATGGGAGAACTCATATGTTGTGTCCAGTTGAAGATAAAGAGGTGAAGCCGGAAGTAAGTAACAGAGTACTTCTCATGAGTGGGAAGGAACTTCTTACAGAAGTTAAGAAGAAGGAGGATCCACAATTCTTTGTGGTCAGAAAACTGAGAATTGTTCTGACTAGCACAAGAGTGGATGATTTACCAGGAGAAGTTCAGGAACTGCTGGAAGAGTTTGTTGATATTGTAGTGGACGAATTACCTCGTTCATTGCCACCGATGAGGAGC
Source organism: Picea engelmannii (assembly GCA_009831015.1). NCBI lineage: Eukaryota > Viridiplantae > Streptophyta > Pinopsida > Pinales > Pinaceae > Picea > Picea engelmannii. Next base: position 87,889 of record ML799885.1, on the reverse strand, counting down.
GTGAGTCATCATATAGACCTCATACCAGGAGCTAGTTTACCAAACAAAGCCGCGTACAGGTTGACGCCACAAGAGAATGAAGAAGTTAAAAGACAGGTCCAGGAGTTGTTAGACAAAGGTTTGGTCAGGGAAAGCTTGAGTCCATGTGTTGTTCCAACAGTACTCAGTCCGAAGAAAGACGGAGGCTGGAGGATGTGCACTGATTCAAGAGCCATTAATAAGATAACTATCAGGTATAGATTCCCATTGCCGAGGATGGATGATTTGATGGACTGCTTAAGTGGGGAAAAAAAAATTTCAAAGATAGATTTGAAGAGTGGATATCATCAGATTCGTATGAGAGAAGGTGACGAATGGAAAACAACATTCAAGACAAACGAAGGTTTGTATGAATGGCTTGTCATGCCGTTTGGCTTGACGAATGCACCAAGTACCTTTATGAGGTTGATGAATGAAGTCCTGAAGGAGTTCATCGGGAAATTTGTCATCGTGTATCTGGATGACATATTGGTTTTCAGCAAGACAAAGACTGAACATCTGAAGCATTTGGCTACTGTGATGAAGAGATTACAGCAAGAGAAGCTGTTGATAAACATGAAGAAGTCCTCATTCATGAAGACAGAACTCATTTATTTGGGGTTTGTTATATATGCAAATGAATTAAGGATGGATCCAGATAAGGTGGAGGTAATCAAGAATTGGCCATCACCAAGGAACGTATTTGAGGTGAGGAGTTTTCATGGACTGGCTAGTTTCTACCGGAAATTCATCAGGAATTTCAGTGGAATTAGCGCAGCAATGATGGACACAGTCAAGAAAAGACATAAATATTTTCACTGGACAGAAGAGGCTGAGAAGAGTTTCAATTTGTTGAAACGAAAGATTACAGAGCAACGAATTTTGGTGTTGCCAGATTTTCAAAAGACATTTCAGGTGAAATGTGATGCAAGCGGGTTTGCAATTGAAGCGGTCTTGAGTCAGGAAGACAGGACGATTGCATATTTCAGCGAGAAGCTGAATGAGGCAAAAGAAAAGTACTCCATGTATGATAAAGAATTCTATGCCATCATACAGGCATTGAAGAAATGGAGGCACTATTTGATTCCAAAGGAATTTGTTTTATATAGTGATAACCATGCATTACAATTTGTGACTCAACAGGAGAAGTTGAATCACAGGCATGTTAAATGGGTTGAATACATGCAAAATTTCACTTTTGTGATAAAACATATTTTTGGTACTGCTAAGAAAGTTGTTGATGCTTTGAGCAGAAAGTGTTTGTTGTTGCAGGAGTTCAAAGTCAGGACGTTAGGTTTTGATGATCTTAAGGACATGTATGTAGATGATTCAGACTTTAAGGAAGCTTATGAAGCAGCTAAGAATCCAGTTCTCAGAGACAGAAGCCAGTGGATAGAGTATGTGATCCAGGACAGATTGTTGTTCAAAGGCAATCAACTGTGTATTCAGAATTTCTCTATGAGGGAGAACTTGTTAAAAGAGAAGCACAATGGAGGATTAGTAGGACATTTTGGTCATGATGAGACATTTGCAAAGCTGAGCGAGTCATACTTTTGGCTAGGGATGCGGTCAGAAGTCAAGAGGTTTGTAGACAGATGCAGGATTTGCCAGCATTCAAAGGGAAGAAAACATAATGCAGGATTTTACCAGCCATTACCCACACCCGAGAAGCCGTGGGATGAGATTAGCATGGACTTCGTATTGGGATTGCCGAGGAAACAAAGAGGTGTTGATTCCATCTTTGTGGTAGTTGACAGGTTTTCTAAGATGGCACACTTCATTCCATGCCAGAAGACCAGTGATGCGACTCACATCGCAAATTTGTTTTTCAAAAAGATTGTTCGACTTCATGGATTGCCGAAAAGCATAGTTTCGGACAGAGACACAAAATTCATAGGACATTTCTGGAGAACATTATGGAAGAAGTTGGGAACTAATTTGATGTTTAGTTTTGCTTATCATCCTCAGATGGATGGACAAACAGAAGTGGTCAACAGAAGTCTGGGAGACTTGTTGAGGAGCTTGGTGACAGAGCACCATAGCATTTGGGATAGCATACTAGCGCAAGCAGAGTTTTCTTACAATGACTTAGTAAATCGAAGCACAGGAAAAAGTCCATTTCAGATTGTATATGGAATGTAGCCAAGAGGAGTTTTTGAATTGAGGGATTCAGAACAGACTGATACTAGCAGTGCTAGTGCAGGAGAATTTGCTGAAGCGATGAAGGAACTTCACAGCCAGGTGAAGGAGCGACTATTGAAGTCAAGTCAGGAGTACAAGCGCAGAGCAGATCAGCATCGGAGACAACTTCAGTTTGAAGTTGGTGATCAGGTTCTGGCGCATTTGAGGAAGGAAAGGTTCCCGAGGGGAACATATAATAAACTAAAAATGAAGAAAATTGGGCCATGCAAGGTCTTGAAGAAAATGGGACAGAATGCTTATGAAATTGAGTTACCAAAGGGCATTGGAATATCTCCGAAATTTAATGTTTTGGATTTATATCCATATAAAGCTGATGAAGCAGGAGCAGAAAGTGATGATCAACCAGAGATCCAGTGGCAGAAGCAGATGTCAGTTTTAGAAAAGCCACAGATGGAGCAGATACTGAATAAAGGAGTGGGTAAGAAAACCAGAAGGAAAGAATATTTTGAATATTTGGTCAAGTGGAAGGGACACCCAGTTGAAGATGCCAGCTGGGAGACTGAAGCAGAAATTCTGAAGCATGGATATACCGTGCAGGAGCTCATGGACAGGAGCCCGTGCAAATTTTCAAGCGAGGGAGTATGATGCAGGAGCATCCCTCACGACAAGCAAAACCAACGTGGAAGCAGAAGACAGCTGGAAGACGTCCAGCGCAAGTTTTTGAATTTTTAAATTTTCCCTTGAAGTTGATGCACAAACATAAATGAGATAATTTAATCTGGCGCCTTGGTAAAAATGTAATCAGACCTCGAGCCATACACTCTCGTCTGAGATAGACAGAGGCATTTATAGTAGTAGTTGCAGGTAGATAGAATTGAATTCTTAGATTAGACAGCTTTAGAGCGTAGGAGGGAAACCGGATATAGACACCCTCATTTGTATCATTGTAACATGAACATGAGTTAGAAGAATCTAGAGCATAGGAGAATAGCAGAGAGTTGTCGAAGAACACCCATGTACAAATCTTGAATTAATAGAAGAAGTTGATTCAGATTCATGGTTGTTGTGTTATTCTCTGTGTATGTGTGTTGAATGCTCTACTTATGAGAATTACTTCCTGTTATGCATTTGTTATTATGCTGGGTGTATGATTTCATGTGTTAATATTGAAATCTGAGAGGAAGTGGAATGAGTTTCAATTGTTTCTCTACTTGAGCAAGGATTCCTGGAAGGAGTGCAGTTGAAGTCGTCCGCAAGGAGTGCGTTGACAGAAGGCTCAGAGAGTTAACTCTTGTTCTCATACCACCAGGAGTGAGATTGGGTTATACAAGCGTGCAAGGAGTGCGTAGGCTAAGGAGAGTCTCAGTCATGAAATTCAGCAGAATTATTGAAGGACTGCTGTTACGGCGGGCATACGCAGAGTCAAGGAAGCTCAAACAGTTGAAGTGTTTGCAGGCTTGCCGCAAGGAGTGCGTGCAGAGAACCTCGTTGATATTGAAGTAATTTAGAAGAGCTCGAGAAGGATAGGCCTCTGAGTCGCTGAAGATCAGCGTAGACAAGTGTGACTTGAATCCGGGGAGAAACTTCGCAGGTTGGCGAAGCGGCGAAGGAATCTCGTGGAGAGATACTCTTTTTCATTTTGTGGATTACCCAAGGAAGAACGGACGGTCGAAATCTTCTGAAGAGATTTTGCGAAATTTCGAGGATCGTTAGATCTTGCAAAGGTGCAAGGAGGTTACGGAGAGAAGGTCCGAAGAGTTTGAAGCTCAGGAGGGGCAGGGTCGTCGATTCCGAGTCACAGAAGCCGTAGGATCCACACATGGTATCGTGTATCGGGGACTCATGAGTTGAAGCCCCAAAAGTTGTGTAGCAAGAACAGCGATATCGCGAGACGCGATATCCCTGCAAGATCAGAGTGGTTCGTTGAGGAGGACGCGTGTAAGGAGATTTTCTCATCTCGCAGACTCGAACATTAGAGGACCGAAAGGGAAGTCCTTCAGCTTCGCGAGCAGCGAAGTGGCGGGAAGGCTAAGAACCATCCATCAGAGGAGGACAGGTGGTAGAGATCGAGAGATCTCGCGAACTCGGGAGTTCGCAGAGCGAAAGCCCAAGTATTGGGTATTCAAAGTCGCAAGGCGCGAGGACGCGAAGCGGCGAAGTAGCGAGAGATTTGTAGCCGTCCATCTGAGTAGGAAAGGTGGCAGAGATCGAGATATCTCGCGAACTCGGGAGTTCGCAGGGTGAAAGCCCAAGTATTGGGTATTCAGAGTCGCGAGGCGCGAGGAGGCGAAGCGATGAAGGAGCGAGAGGATTGTAGTCGTCCATCTAAGGAGGACAGGTGGCGAGAGATGGAGAGATCTCATGAACTCGGGAGTTCGCAGGGTGAGAGCCCAAACATTGGGTACTCCAAGTCGCGAGGTCGCGAGGCGCGAGAAGGAGGATAACCGTTGGATCCAAATCGTAAGAGGACCGTTGGATATGCACATGGGATTGTGTATCGGGACCTCGTGAGAAAAGACTCAAAGATTGTGGACGCGGGGATCGCGAGATTGCGAGAAAGCAATATCCCGACAGCTGGAGGATAGTGTGGGCCATAGCAGAGTCGGCGAGTGGAGTACAGGTGGCACAAAAATCCTCGGGACCTCGCCGCGAGAAGTCCCGAAGTATTGGCGTTAGGATTCGTGAGTCGTGAAGTGTCGAGGAGCCGAGATTCGTGTGGATGCATGGCAGAGCATAAGGTGGGACCGCACGGCCGACGGGTGGACACACGTTGCTTGGAGATAGGAGTCAACACTCCATTGAATTCTCGCATCTCGGGAATTCGTGGAATAGGAGGGTGAAAGTTCGACGGTTCAACCCGCAAGGTTGCGAGGTTGCGAGGTTGCGAGTAGTGAAATCTGATGAGGGAGGAGTCAACTCGGAGTTGACCTATCGCATCTCGGAGGATCGCAATGGGAGGCACAAGAGTTCAACTCACAAACTCACGAGGTTGCGAGGTTGCGAGAGGCGCTAACATTTAAGCCTAGCCCACGGTTGCATGTGGTGAGGGCACTAATAAAGGAAGGAGCTATACCCGTATCGCCAGGTCAAGGATCGCAAGATTTGAAAGGAAGAGTTGGAGGTTTTAAGTCACGAACTCGCGAGATAGCGAGATTTAGCTGATCTCCCAGTGGTAAAGGGGAGACCTCGGGGAAAGATTGTTGTGGGTGCAGATTTCCCGATAGGGAAATAGAAGGACCTTGGAGTTCTTCGGGTGAGAAGGAAGAAGATCCTATGAGAGCGGACGTGCCTGGGTGGCGCGCCCCTGCGTCACAATAGCTTTGTCCAAGCTCTCCAATGTGAAAACAACTCTAGAGGATCGCTCTAGCATCCATGTTGCCTTAATATAATTATTACACATATGCATGCCATCACAACCAAATCAAAGGGATCTCACCAACTCCAACTTCACTTCTTCATTAATAATAAAAGTCAATCCCAAGATTTTAACCATAATAACTCTAAAAATTCCACATAAACTGTCGAGGTGGGCCTCGACTATCGACTTGGGTGGGGTATCTAAAGTTGTGGTGAGACAATCAATGTTTTGGCAAGGTAATCAATTTTGTGTGAGGGTTGGTTTCAAACATAATGTCAAAGTATGATGGTGATCATAATTTGAAAAGCGCAAGCCTTTCGGATTATGAAAAGGAAGTGCTCAAAACCACCAAAACACATAATCCCGAGGAAGCAAGCAAATGCATGCATGCTAAAGAAAAAAGTGAAGACATCCTTCATTTCCATAGAATCAAGTTTCCATTGCAAACTTACACATCTCTTGAATCCACAAAAAAAGATTCAAATTTACAAAGCAAAGTTGCACAATGAGATTTATAAGGCTAGGTTGCATAGCCCTAGAAGTCGGGTTTACAAATACATTTACATAGCTCAAGAATCCATAGTTGCCTAGTTGGGGTTACATTAGTTTACTTAGCTACACAATCACCTATGTAAAATGATTAGTGTTGAATATTATAACCTCAACCCTTTTCTTCCATTATCATTGGAACTATGAAGCTTTCCTCGGTATTGAGACCCTAGGAAACCTACTCTCAGAGAAAAAAAATTATTTTTACAGGTAAAAACCCAAGAACTTTGCTCACTAGAAGTTTTACCATTCTCATTTTCCATCCCCGGAGTTTTCTCTAAGTGTGTTTATTATTCCTACAGTCTATTATTCTCGGATTTTTTCTCACAAGGTGACAATTGTTCTCATATTTCAATATCTTCAAAAATTGTTATCGTTTCAAAAAAAAATTCTCTCAAATGTAACCACTCGCAGAACACTAACCTATCCTCACAAGTTAGTCAACCTCAAAAATATGTGTTCTTGAAGGACTATCTCATAAGAAGGGTGGAACCCTATCTTTGTTTGGAAGATTGAAAATTTGATTAACAAGTGTTGAAATTGTCTCGCAAACTTTAAAACCTAAGTTTTTGTTGTTACCATATTCATAGAGAGCTAGTTTTAGAATTGCTTATTCTCAATAATTTGAAGACCTATAGTTCTTTTATATTTACCTATCCCCAAAGGTTTTTATATTTGACTAATTGAAACCCTTGAGAATTGCAATTCCAGTATCAAAAGGAATTATCTATGAAATTGAGTATTGAGTCATTGTTAAAACTTTCTTGTCCATTACCATTTGTTCCAGAATTTGAAGTATTGGAGTATAGGATTTATTTTCCACTATAAAATTGTGATTTTTCCAATCAAACCTCACATACATCCCACACATAAAACAATAATATGGGGGTGGCTTCAATAGGATATAACCCACTGAAACTTCAAGGGTATACAACAACCCTGAAGTAGTGGAAATTTTCCAGTACACCAATTGGATAGGGTATCTCAATAAGTTGCAGGGGTATGATGACAAGGTGGCCATGGAATTTGTATCAAATTATTAAAACATCATAAACCAATAATATATCACCTTTGTGAAGGGATCAGAGATCCAAGTTTATGAACCCATGATCAACATAGTTTGAGGGATCCAAATGGGATTTCCATGGGATAAAAAAGATAGCCAACAAACTTCAAATGCTAAAAATCTATTTTTCCTAAGTTATGAGGAACCTAAAGAGAGAGAAAATGGAGTGAAAAGGGAAAGCTTTCCTAAACCCTAGGATGAGGTGGCGAATCACCTCTTGAATCATATTACTTGTGAGGGTAGGTTGAGCATGGTGTATGACTGTCACTTTAGATTCCTTCATGTGTTAAGGAATCTATTTCACCAAAGGCCTGAGGAAAACCTCATAATTTCATCCTTCCTACTATATTCCCTTAGGAAAATGAGCACCAAGGTGAAGAATGGAAAGTAAGAGGCCTTGGCCCACATTGGAATGCCTTTTAGGCCCTTGTAATAAGCCATCATACATTATACACTAGCATAATAATGTATGAATACATGTAATAAAATATGTAAATGTGCGTAGAGGATAAATGAACCTAACCAAGGATTAGATGGAGCGAGTACAACTGCTCCAACCATCTCTCTATTGTATAAGTACTCGTGAATATGGAATACAAACTTGGATGGATATCCTTGCCACAAATCTCTCTCTCTCTCTCTTCTTGAGTATGTGTGTGTCCCTATTATTTCTCATATGATGTAGTTGTCTCTCTTCTTGAATGAATCCCTCTAATCCTTGGACTACAACACTTTGATTCTGTTTTTGGGTGACTTGAACCGGGACTTTGATATTAGATGGAAGATTTGCTTGAGATGCTTATGGAATTACTTGATAAATCTGTGGAAATAAAGAAGCTTGGCTCGAAGAATATATTGGAGTGACCTTTTTCCTCATGGGTAAGAGCCACACTAAATAAGACCTACAAGTTCGAATTATCTCTCATGTATGTTTGTTGACTCTGGAAGAGATGTCATGGAATATCAAGTTTGATCTACAAACCATGAGTAAAAAATTGTATTTGGTATGGTTGTCGATTATTTATTTTACATTAAATATGGGTTGACATTTTGAGAGAAATTGAAGAAATTTTGGTTTACTTATAATTCAAAGTTCAAAGTTGTATTCTTAATTTATTGTTAAAAGAATGAAACTACACGTAAAGTTGATATAAATAATTATTGATTGCACGTTATTCCATACCATCTCAAACTTCTCACACCTCCATACCTGGAAAGATTCTTCTGGTAGTTATCAAGGTGGAAGACTTGATTTCCTAATTAAAGAATGTAAATCTATTATTTGTGGTTCAAATCTTGTTGAATTTTCCCAGAGTATTCTATCTAGGCACTCCACTACCCAATCCTTGTTATATCCGACTACTTAGTACGGTTTGATGTCACCCTTATCGCCCAAATTATTTTTTCCATCTCTGTGTTATCTCTAAATATATTTTATGAGTTTCCACTATGTACACCGCAACTATACTATTGTTATTTGCCTCACATACATCTATTGAGCATACAATCAGAACCAATTTTTAACCCTCTCATGCTATCAACGATGTGTCCAACAAACTTTTGGACAATATTATTGAATATTGCAGATATTATGTAGATAATCCCCCCCTGCTGCATGGATGGATGACAAGATGTTCAAGGTGGTGAAGTTAGTGATGTTGCAGTAGGTAATCTTAACCAAAGCGGTGAAGGATACGGGTATTGAAGACCCTATTCCTTTATTGATGTGCATGATTTGCATGATATTCTTCACAATCGACAGTAATCGATAAAGGATGATTTTTTTGAGAAAGTAATAGACAAACACATTAATTCCATTTAGAATGATGAAGTGAAGGTCACAAGAGACCTTATGGATGATTTACTATTATAGCAAGATTTGCCTCACCCTATGCAAATTTGCTCAGAAGGCCTTTTTCCATTTCCCTATGCAGACTTGAAGTCCCTTTTTGCAGTTCCCAGAGCTAAAAATAATGTGTTTCCACGTATGTGTTCCCTAACAGTTATACAACATGCGTATACGTAAGTTGCACCATTACATCCCGCGTACATCGGGTTTTGTGCCCAAATTAAAAAATGGTGTCGGGTTTCCATGTCACATCACGAGATCTGTGATCCTTGACCTTCCATATATTGGAAACGTTCTGACTTGACCCTTCAGTTCCATTTGAAGGCTATAAATGGGCCCTATCCAAGTTGTGGAAAAAAGGAGAAGAATTCAACTTTGAGAGAAAAATTACTCTGGAGAAATTATTCACTTCATATTGAGTCTACATCCCTTTATCCTTTTAAGTCTGAACACATTGTTCAGCCCCAAAGCTCTTCCCTACTTGATTGATAACTTCATTGTCTCTCTTATATGACCTTGCCTTTGGTGGAGGGATGAAGTGGTGGAGGCACAACTGGAAGGGACTTAGTTTCTCATGGAAGTTTGTAATTCATTCACTTATGTTGATTACATTTTAATAGAAATACGCTTTTCTCATCCAATTAATGTCTTGCAAATATTTGAATTGTTATTCCATGGGCATATTTGTTATGAGTATTGATGGATTATGCTATTGAATGTGCTAACTTTATATATTATCACCATATTATTGGTTGTTGAGTACAAGTTGTAGGTATATTGCTTTGAGTCAAGTGATCAACGATGGACTTCATTGAACGTCTGGACGAGGTAGGCTCTTTATCTTGTCTTGTTAGCATATTTTTTTATATAGCATACTTGAGATTAGAGTTGGTTTCTGCAATCATTTTTGTCTGTTGTGGTTTACCCCATGACATAGAGAGATTTTCATCGTAACATTTACTAAAATTTGTTGTGGATAAAAACACAAATCTCCAGTTGACAACAAAAAATGTCAAATCCATCCTCTTTAGAATCCTTCCTCCCATGTTGCTACAATTGTTCAAGTGATGGTACTTTAAATTTCACGACAGAGAGCCAGGAAGCCAATTCATGCACCTGAAGATGGATTAATTGTATTTCACATCAAAGAATCTAACAACATGGTCTTTTGTCTATATTCAGATGGGTTAATCAAGGGCTCTTTCAAGTGATCCAAAGCATGGTGGTCTCAAAAGAATGACATTTGCATAAAATTCTAAGGGAGCACCTGTAAAAGTATCATGTGGTATATTGTTATATACCTCTCTGAACCGTAAAATCAATGGTGTATCTGATGAATTTGATAGGACGACAGGTCTGTGAGAAATTATTTTGAAATTTCATATTATACTTTTAGCCAATGCAGTTATACTATCGTTCATTTGGATAATTGTCACTTTAAGTAACTACTCCATCGATTTCTCCTTCTTTCAAGGCAACATAAAGAGGAAATTCATTTGTGTTCTGGATAGTGCAATTGGATAATTATGATCAAGTTCTTGTAGCTCTATCCACTCCTTTGAATTCTTGTAGAGAGCTAGTTATTCGAAGAATATGTAACTAGAGTGTTTATAATACATTGACATGAGAAAAATGAGATTACATATATGGTTGGAGAATACATGAGAAACTCGTCATAATTGTCCTTTGGATCTTCATCATTTGATTTCAATACATTGATGATTGTTGATGAGAAAGGATGGTGGACAATAATGACATTTTGATGACCTACTATATTTATACCAATTAGTAACTTGATCTAATCTTTATTTTTTGCAAGGATTCTGCAGTCCCACTTTGACTCTTCTTTCAAAATATGGTTCGTATTGTTTTGTGTGTGATGAGGACACCGTTTCTCCACGTGAGGGAGTTGGAAAAGCTACTTTCTTGTCCATTAATTTTATATAAATCCAGGTGGTGCACATATTTCCACAAAAATTTTTGTAAAGAATTATCAAATCTAAGCAACATTTTATAAATTGATCTAATTGGCACTTGTTCATTTTTGGATATGTATCCAAAAGTGAGTTGAAGTCACTAGTGTCAGGCTCTTTGGAGTAAGCAATGTAAAAATAAATATGTAGTCTCTGTGAAACATATGGAGTTGAATTATATGATAGTTACATGAAGTGTAATAGTAGAGTGAGTCCATTTTTGTAGTTGAAAAAAAAAAACAAATAAATGAAATGTTGTCAAGTGATTTGATTGAGTCAAGTGTACAACCGAGTCAATTAAGTAAAAAATTGAGCTAAATGAAAGGAGGGGGTTAAACATGTGTCTTTTAAAGGCAGGTGATCCCCTCCACCTATGTAATGTAAGTCATTTTTTAGCTGACAAGATCGGTTCCTTGCTAACGTCAGTCAATACCCAATCGACAATATTTAGTTGATTTTGTGAAGTTCTAGTTAAAACAAAAAGGTGTCTTTATTTTTCCATTTAATCGTTGAATCAAGTCATGATCATGCAAAGTTGTAGTCAAGTCCTCCTTCATGTAATATCAAATGCAAACACCATATATTCTCAAAGACCAGAAAATCATAAAGAAGCACATCCAAGTTTGACGAGCAATAGATCAAAGCAATAAAAGATTAAGCATTGATGATGAGCATTTTGGCATCAAATAAATGCATTAAGAAACGAGACATTAGATGATGAGACACACACACAAGAGCTTAAAAGACAAGATTATAGCATGAGAAATATTGAACTGATTGAGCCCCTTAGTACAAAAGGTTGCAGAATAGTTCCTGAGTTGTGACCTCGAATGTTGGAATACTGAGAGGGGGGTGAATCAATATGAGCACTTTTACCACTTTTAACCACAATATACAAACTTCAACTTTATTAACAATATATCATCAATGTATCATCTATGATTGCATTCAATATATCATGAGCATATAATCATAAGTAGCATCACATCAACATCATCACATCAAAATACACAGTACATCAGA
>ML799885.1:52999-71856 GCA_009831015.1 Picea engelmannii | reverse complement strand
TATCAAAAGGAATTATCTATGAAATTGAGTATTGAGTCATTGTTAAAACTTTCTTGTCCATTACCATTTGTTCCAGAATTTGAAGTATTGGAGTATAGGATTTATTTTCCACTATAAAATTGTGATTTTTCCAATCAAACCTCACATACATCCCACACATAAAACAATAATATGGGGGTGGCTTCAATAGGATATAACCCACTGAAACTTCAAGGGTATACAACAACCCTGAAGTAGTGGAAATTTTCCAGTACACCAATTGGATAGGGTATCTCAATAAGTTGCAGGGGTATGATGACAAGGTGGCCATGGAATTTGTATCAAATTATTAAAACATCATAAACCAATAATATATCACCTTTGTGAAGGGATCAGAGATCCAAGTTTATGAACCCATGATCAACATAGTTTGAGGGATCCAAATGGGATTTCCATGGGATAAAAAAGATAGCCAACAAACTTCAAATGCTAAAAATCTATTTTTCCTAAGTTATGAGGAACCTAAAGAGAGAGAAAATGGAGTGAAAAGGGAAAGCTTTCCTAAACCCTAGGATGAGGTGGCGAATCACCTCTTGAATCATATTACTTGTGAGGGTAGGTTGAGCATGGTGTATGACTGTCACTTTAGATTCCTTCATGTGTTAAGGAATCTATTTCACCAAAGGCCTGAGGAAAACCTCATAATTTCATCCTTCCTACTATATTCCCTTAGGAAAATGAGCACCAAGGTGAAGAATGGAAAGTAAGAGGCCTTGGCCCACATTGGAATGCCTTTTAGGCCCTTGTAATAAGCCATCATACATTATACACTAGCATAATAATGTATGAATACATGTAATAAAATATGTAAATGTGCGTAGAGGATAAATGAACCTAACCAAGGATTAGATGGAGCGAGTACAACTGCTCCAACCATCTCTCTATTGTATAAGTACTCGTGAATATGGAATACAAACTTGGATGGATATCCTTGCCACAAATCTCTCTCTCTCTCTCTTCTTGAGTATGTGTGTGTCCCTATTATTTCTCATATGATGTAGTTGTCTCTCTTCTTGAATGAATCCCTCTAATCCTTGGACTACAACACTTTGATTCTGTTTTTGGGTGACTTGAACCGGGACTTTGATATTAGATGGAAGATTTGCTTGAGATGCTTATGGAATTACTTGATAAATCTGTGGAAATAAAGAAGCTTGGCTCGAAGAATATATTGGAGTGACCTTTTTCCTCATGGGTAAGAGCCACACTAAATAAGACCTACAAGTTCGAATTATCTCTCATGTATGTTTGTTGACTCTGGAAGAGATGTCATGGAATATCAAGTTTGATCTACAAACCATGAGTAAAAAATTGTATTTGGTATGGTTGTCGATTATTTATTTTACATTAAATATGGGTTGACATTTTGAGAGAAATTGAAGAAATTTTGGTTTACTTATAATTCAAAGTTCAAAGTTGTATTCTTAATTTATTGTTAAAAGAATGAAACTACACGTAAAGTTGATATAAATAATTATTGATTGCACGTTATTCCATACCATCTCAAACTTCTCACACCTCCATACCTGGAAAGATTCTTCTGGTAGTTATCAAGGTGGAAGACTTGATTTCCTAATTAAAGAATGTAAATCTATTATTTGTGGTTCAAATCTTGTTGAATTTTCCCAGAGTATTCTATCTAGGCACTCCACTACCCAATCCTTGTTATATCCGACTACTTAGTACGGTTTGATGTCACCCTTATCGCCCAAATTATTTTTTCCATCTCTGTGTTATCTCTAAATATATTTTATGAGTTTCCACTATGTACACCGCAACTATACTATTGTTATTTGCCTCACATACATCTATTGAGCATACAATCAGAACCAATTTTTAACCCTCTCATGCTATCAACGATGTGTCCAACAAACTTTTGGACAATATTATTGAATATTGCAGATATTATGTAGATAATCCCCCCCTGCTGCATGGATGGATGACAAGATGTTCAAGGTGGTGAAGTTAGTGATGTTGCAGTAGGTAATCTTAACCAAAGCGGTGAAGGATACGGGTATTGAAGACCCTATTCCTTTATTGATGTGCATGATTTGCATGATATTCTTCACAATCGACAGTAATCGATAAAGGATGATTTTTTTGAGAAAGTAATAGACAAACACATTAATTCCATTTAGAATGATGAAGTGAAGGTCACAAGAGACCTTATGGATGATTTACTATTATAGCAAGATTTGCCTCACCCTATGCAAATTTGCTCAGAAGGCCTTTTTCCATTTCCCTATGCAGACTTGAAGTCCCTTTTTGCAGTTCCCAGAGCTAAAAATAATGTGTTTCCACGTATGTGTTCCCTAACAGTTATACAACATGCGTATACGTAAGTTGCACCATTACATCCCGCGTACATCGGGTTTTGTGCCCAAATTAAAAAATGGTGTCGGGTTTCCATGTCACATCACGAGATCTGTGATCCTTGACCTTCCATATATTGGAAACGTTCTGACTTGACCCTTCAGTTCCATTTGAAGGCTATAAATGGGCCCTATCCAAGTTGTGGAAAAAAGGAGAAGAATTCAACTTTGAGAGAAAAATTACTCTGGAGAAATTATTCACTTCATATTGAGTCTACATCCCTTTATCCTTTTAAGTCTGAACACATTGTTCAGCCCCAAAGCTCTTCCCTACTTGATTGATAACTTCATTGTCTCTCTTATATGACCTTGCCTTTGGTGGAGGGATGAAGTGGTGGAGGCACAACTGGAAGGGACTTAGTTTCTCATGGAAGTTTGTAATTCATTCACTTATGTTGATTACATTTTAATAGAAATACGCTTTTCTCATCCAATTAATGTCTTGCAAATATTTGAATTGTTATTCCATGGGCATATTTGTTATGAGTATTGATGGATTATGCTATTGAATGTGCTAACTTTATATATTATCACCATATTATTGGTTGTTGAGTACAAGTTGTAGGTATATTGCTTTGAGTCAAGTGATCAACGATGGACTTCATTGAACGTCTGGACGAGGTAGGCTCTTTATCTTGTCTTGTTAGCATATTTTTTTATATAGCATACTTGAGATTAGAGTTGGTTTCTGCAATCATTTTTGTCTGTTGTGGTTTACCCCATGACATAGAGAGATTTTCATCGTAACATTTACTAAAATTTGTTGTGGATAAAAACACAAATCTCCAGTTGACAACAAAAAATGTCAAATCCATCCTCTTTAGAATCCTTCCTCCCATGTTGCTACAATTGTTCAAGTGATGGTACTTTAAATTTCACGACAGAGAGCCAGGAAGCCAATTCATGCACCTGAAGATGGATTAATTGTATTTCACATCAAAGAATCTAACAACATGGTCTTTTGTCTATATTCAGATGGGTTAATCAAGGGCTCTTTCAAGTGATCCAAAGCATGGTGGTCTCAAAAGAATGACATTTGCATAAAATTCTAAGGGAGCACCTGTAAAAGTATCATGTGGTATATTGTTATATACCTCTCTGAACCGTAAAATCAATGGTGTATCTGATGAATTTGATAGGACGACAGGTCTGTGAGAAATTATTTTGAAATTTCATATTATACTTTTAGCCAATGCAGTTATACTATCGTTCATTTGGATAATTGTCACTTTAAGTAACTACTCCATCGATTTCTCCTTCTTTCAAGGCAACATAAAGAGGAAATTCATTTGTGTTCTGGATAGTGCAATTGGATAATTATGATCAAGTTCTTGTAGCTCTATCCACTCCTTTGAATTCTTGTAGAGAGCTAGTTATTCGAAGAATATGTAACTAGAGTGTTTATAATACATTGACATGAGAAAAATGAGATTACATATATGGTTGGAGAATACATGAGAAACTCGTCATAATTGTCCTTTGGATCTTCATCATTTGATTTCAATACATTGATGATTGTTGATGAGAAAGGATGGTGGACAATAATGACATTTTGATGACCTACTATATTTATACCAATTAGTAACTTGATCTAATCTTTATTTTTTGCAAGGATTCTGCAGTCCCACTTTGACTCTTCTTTCAAAATATGGTTCGTATTGTTTTGTGTGTGATGAGGACACCGTTTCTCCACGTGAGGGAGTTGGAAAAGCTACTTTCTTGTCCATTAATTTTATATAAATCCAGGTGGTGCACATATTTCCACAAAAATTTTTGTAAAGAATTATCAAATCTAAGCAACATTTTATAAATTGATCTAATTGGCACTTGTTCATTTTTGGATATGTATCCAAAAGTGAGTTGAAGTCACTAGTGTCAGGCTCTTTGGAGTAAGCAATGTAAAAATAAATATGTAGTCTCTGTGAAACATATGGAGTTGAATTATATGATAGTTACATGAAGTGTAATAGTAGAGTGAGTCCATTTTTGTAGTTGAAAAAAAAAAACAAATAAATGAAATGTTGTCAAGTGATTTGATTGAGTCAAGTGTACAACCGAGTCAATTAAGTAAAAAATTGAGCTAAATGAAAGGAGGGGGTTAAACATGTGTCTTTTAAAGGCAGGTGATCCCCTCCACCTATGTAATGTAAGTCATTTTTTAGCTGACAAGATCGGTTCCTTGCTAACGTCAGTCAATACCCAATCGACAATATTTAGTTGATTTTGTGAAGTTCTAGTTAAAACAAAAAGGTGTCTTTATTTTTCCATTTAATCGTTGAATCAAGTCATGATCATGCAAAGTTGTAGTCAAGTCCTCCTTCATGTAATATCAAATGCAAACACCATATATTCTCAAAGACCAGAAAATCATAAAGAAGCACATCCAAGTTTGACGAGCAATAGATCAAAGCAATAAAAGATTAAGCATTGATGATGAGCATTTTGGCATCAAATAAATGCATTAAGAAACGAGACATTAGATGATGAGACACACACACAAGAGCTTAAAAGACAAGATTATAGCATGAGAAATATTGAACTGATTGAGCCCCTTAGTACAAAAGGTTGCAGAATAGTTCCTGAGTTGTGACCTCGAATGTTGGAATACTGAGAGGGGGGTGAATCAATATGAGCACTTTTACCACTTTTAACCACAATATACAAACTTCAACTTTATTAACAATATATCATCAATGTATCATCTATGATTGCATTCAATATATCATGAGCATATAATCATAAGTAGCATCACATCAACATCATCACATCAAAATACACAGTACATCAGAGTTTGCATGGAAACCCAAATGGGAGAAAAACATGGAATGTTTTCTTATATATACCAAGAATTCATTCATAGGAAGCACCAACTTCCAATTCTCTAGCTATAAATGGAAGGAGGCTCCAACCCCCTATTTACATGCTCCAACCTGAAGGAAGCTACAACTCCCTAAATTATTTGGCTACAACCCCCCTAATTCTCAGGCTCCAACTTGAAGGAAGCTCCAATCTTTTGTGTTCTCTGGCACCAATCGAAAGGAGGCTACAACCCCCTTTCCTTGCCCCGTCCTGCCGCCCTAAAATATAAGTGTAGAACAAACTATTACTACCACAATCACTTCCACTATCACTGTCACTGATACTATTACTGTCACTATTGTCAACCTGTCATTGTCACCGATGCTCAACATCAACAATACTAGATCCACAATCTCCAAGAGCACCTCTCAACTAGATGCTCAATATCACCAACACATTCCTCTACCAAGCATGTACCAATATCACCAACATACCATCACAAGATATGTGTCTCAACCATGTACCAAACCTGTACCAAATCATCAACTTGTACTATACCATGCATCAATCATGCACATCAACCATGTACATCAACACATGAACCATACCATGTACCAACCATGTACCAAATCATGCATCGTCCAAAACATGTGCTATGCTATGTGCCAACACCATATCATGCATCGACGATGTATCTCACCATGCTTCAATGTCATTAAGGAATGCCTCATACATATACCCAAAATGTATCTCAAACAATGTGCCAAATATCCAAGATGCTCCTCAAACCAAGTGCCTCAACCATATACCATATCACTCATGATATGTCTCAATCATGCCATACACCATGTACAATAAGATATCATCTATGAAGTGCCTCAAAAAATTACCAAACAACCAAGATCATATACCAAGTATATGCCTTGACCATGCACCTAAGATGTGTCTCAAGCATGTGCCAATGCCTCAACAATATAACAAAGACTTGTCTCAAGAATGCACCATAACATCATCAACATGTAACCCTCAAAACACACATATAAACATACTTGTAACTCTATAATAGACCTGTTGTATGTGATCACAAACCTATAAACCTTCCTCAACTTCATCAACAAGAGAATAGCATATTCATCAAACTTTACCTTAGTCTTACGGGACTAGTTTTTGGATTAGTCACAAACCCTAACTTTCAACAAGCATAACTATGTACCTGTAATGAATAAAGGTCTAAAACTTGTACTCAATATTCTTCAATATATTCTCTTCAATTCCTCTAAGCTTCACTTCTTGGAACATCCCAGAAAAGGATTTATAGCAAAAATGGTAGACCTCGTTGAATTGTGTCTTATTCTAGAGAGCGAACTTGTAAAGCATGCCACGCACATAATTTTTTATATTTGAATCTGAAAATTGTACAAAACATACTATGGATTGTACTCTATACAATTCATTTGGTCTCACTAAATTTGGATTCTCTATGAAGAAGTTGTGATTGTTTTACCCGTAACACATGTTTGAGACAAGTTTCAAGACTAGACAAAAACTGTATTTTCCACCGAGTGTATCTCCCAAAATACAATGACCCAGAAGCTAAAATTTCTACCACGTGTACATTTTTATGTCGTTTCAATAGCCTCCAGTTTTCACTATCTTAATTATTCTATAAAATGTTATAGTGAACATTGTAAAATGACATGTAAATAACATACCTTAGAACACATCCTCACAAGACTTCATCCTCCCTTGGAATTTCGCCCTTATTTACTTCATCTTTCCTCTGAAAAACACCATAGATATCCTTGGTTACCTTAGATAAGAATCACTTGATCACTTAGATAGATATTCAATGAACTTATGTGTATAAAAAAACGTGCTTATGAGATACTTCTTGAGGTGTATTTATACTTTTTCTAAGTAACATATTTCCTTAACTTTAGGACCTCTTTCCTTAACTTTAGGGCTTCTTGAAATTTCTTGTTACAACCACTTTACCCTTTAATGAATGACTTGTAACAATTCAGGGGATTCTTAACCATTCTTTGGGGCTTCCAACTTCTCAAGGCCATAACTCCTCAACCATGAGGAACCATGTGGCCTACCACCTATCACCGGAAACAACATGATGAGTATTATCCATCTATGAGTATATTACATACTTTTACACTATACTTCATGTCCATATTCCTCAACCAACTTTGGGTCCCATAACCATACCTTTGGGGCTTCATGTAGACTTCATCAAATGCACCCATCACATATGTTGACATCAACCACTCCATCAATGACAACTAACTCACCATCAATCTCAACCATACAAATGATAATCAACTATCCAACGATCTCGTCTACATATTTGGGGCTTCTGGACTTTTCCAAGGGTTGACGTCAATGAAAACCAACTGTCCAAACCAAATTTCCAACATCAAAAGCCAAAAATCATATAAATGGTAGGTTGGTCGAAGCATGGTGTTCCACCATAAGATGTGTGCAAGGGAAAGATGAGCACAGGTCATGCCAAGCACCACTCTGAAGGCAAGATGGTGTAACAAGAGAGTCAAGAGGATTATTTTTAGGCGAGGTAGCTAAGTGTTAGATACTCATTGACTACACATGCATTTACCATATTGAATACAACGGCTAAAGAGTAATAGGTCATTAGTTATATGCACACTTTCCTGGGACAAGCAAAGATTTGAGTGTGGGGGAGATGTTGGGAGGTCTTTTAGGCCCTTGTAATAAGTCATCATACATTATACAATAGAATAATAATGTATGAATACATGTAATAAAGTATGTAAATGCATGTAGAGGATAAGTGAACCTAACAAAGGATTAGTTGGAGAAGGTACAACCGCTCCAACCATCTCTCTTTTGTATAAGTACTCATGAATATAAAATAAAAACTTGGATAGATAGCCTTCCCACAAATATATCTCTTTTCTTGAGTACATGTGTGTCCCTATTATTTCTCTGATAATATAGCTCTCTCTCTTCTTGAATGCATCCCTCTAATCCTTGTACTATAACAGCCCACCATGGGCCATTAAAATTAATAGTTTGTGATTCTTTAGCAAGACAGCCAATAAGAGTATCCACTACGATGGTAAATTTGGAAGATGACCCTATTTATTGGTTGTGGAGATTAATTATCTTCTTGATTTAGAGGTTTGTTTCAGCCATACTTGGACCCCATTCCCTAACAGGGGGTGTGGGGGGGCTTGCCCCCTCACAACTGTCGCCACAAGGGGTGCGGCGAAAATTGTCGTGTAAAATATTGTAATTTCGTAGTCAATCTGGACCATTCATTATAAGGTCGCAGATCTAACAGTAGAAGTTATTTTTAGGGATTTGTTCCCTAGAAGGAAATCCTCTTTTATGAGGGAATTGTATTGTGGTTGTGTATGAGTGTGATTATTGTATTCTGAGAGAGGATATTGTGAGAGAAAGAAGAGGAAGTTATAGCGGGCCTGTTGCAGGTTATATCCCTTCATTTTGTTGGATAATAAAAAGGAAGGACCTGGAAATTTCTCTCATGGACTTGGCCCATATTAGGTGAACCACGTATATCTATGTCTCTATTGTATTGTGTATCTTCTGTGTTTTATTTCCTCATTTGTTTTATTTTATTTCTCTGTGATACTGTTTTTCTAACAACTGGTATCAAAGTGAAAGGTGACTTGCAGGAAAAGAGGGTTCTTGGTTCGAGTGGGAGCAATGGTGGAAGATGGAAAGTTTAGGGTCAAGAAATTTAACAGCCAAAAATACTAGTTATGGAAGATGTAGATGGAAGATTATTTATATCAGAATGATATATTCCTACCATTGGGTGGAATAACAAAGAAGTTGACGGACATGAAGGACGAAGAATGGGAGGTTCTTGACAAAAATGCACTAGGAACGATATGGTTGAGCCTAGCAGCGTTGGTGACTTTCAATATTTCAAAAGAAAATACAATGAAGGAGTCGATGGACTCATTGGCTAAAGTGTATGAAAAACCATCGGCGTCTAATAAGGTATTCCTAATGAAGAGATTATTTAATATGAAGATGTTAGAAAGAGGGTATGTTGCAAATCATTTAAATGAATTTAATACGGTTACTAATCAGCTAAGTTATGTAAAAGTGGACTTTGATGATGAGGTCAGAGCTCTTCTAATCTTGTGCTCATTTCTAGAAAGTTGGAATGGCTTCATCATGGTTGTAAGTAACTCTGTCTCTGGTTCAAACACTCTAAAATTTAATGATGTTGTTGGTGTTATCCTTAGTGAGGAAATGCGACGGAAAAGCACAGGTGAGACATCAGGTAATGGGTTGACTGTGGAGAATAGGGGAAGATAAAAGGATAGAGGAAAGTTCTCAAGGAACCATGGGAATTCTAGGAAGGGCGGATCCAAATCCAAACTGGGAAATATAGAGTGCTAGAATTTTGGAAAGAAAGGACATTTGAAGAAATATTGCAGAGCTCCAAAGAAACAAAGAAATGCACAACAAGAAAAAAATCAAGAAGCAAATGTAACATGCGATGTGTTACAAGATTCTTTGATTCTTTCTGTAGATAATATTTACGAGTTTTGGGTAGTAGATTCAGGGGCTTCATTTCATTACACACCCCATAGAAAACATTTTCTAGATCATGTTCAAGGTGATTTTGGACAGGTTCATTTGGGTGATGATGCACCCTGCAAAATTGTTGGAATTAGTAAGGTATAAAAAAAGAAAAAGAATGGAAACCAATGGTTATTGAAAGAGGTAAGACATGTACGAGATCTAAGGAAAAATCTAATTTCAACAGGCTAGTTGGCAAGTGAAGGATGTATATCTCTATTTATAGATAAGGCATGGAAGGTCACCAAAGGATCATTGGTGATAGCAAAAGGAGAGAAGGCAAGTACATTGTATTTATGTATTGGTAATACAGATTCTTCTATCTCTTTAGCTTCTATAGGAGTGCATACAAAACTATGGCATCATAGGCTTGGACACATGAGTGAGAAGGGGATGCAGATACTTCACAAAATAAATTTGTTGTAAGATCTTAAACAAAATTATTTGGATTTATGTGAGCATTGTGTTTATGGAAAACAGAAGAGAGTTAGATTTCTGAGAGTCGGAAAAGAAAAGAAGAGTGAAACGTTAGAGCTTGTGCATATAGATGTATGGGGACCAGCTCAGGTATCATCTCTTGGTGGCTCTCATTATTATGTTACTTTTATTGATGGTGCAACTATAAAAACTTGGGTTTATTTCATTCAACAAAAATCTGATGTTTTTGATATTTTTAAGAAATGGAAATCTTTGGTTGAGATTGAGACAAGAAAAAAAATTGAAGTGTCTCAAATTAGTCAATGGACGTGAATATTGCAGCAAGGATTTTGATGATTATTTTTCATACCATGGGATTCGTAGAGAGAAAACAGTTCCAGGAACACCACAAGAAAATGGTGTGTCGGAAAGGATGAACAGGATAATCATGGAGCACGCAAGGAGTATGAGATTGCATGTTGGGTTGCCCTTACAGTTCTGGCCAGATGTTGTAGATATTTTCGTTTAAGTAATAAACAGAGGGCCTTCAAGCTCTTTGGATGGTGGAATTCCATAGGAGGCATGGACAAGTAAAAAGGTAAACTATTCTTTTTTGAAGACTTTCAGTTGTGAAGCATTTGTCCATATTAATAAAGAAAATAGAACAAAGCTTGAGGCAAAATCCAATAAGAGTGCCTTTATGGGATACGGTGTTAATGATTTTGGTTATCGCTTATGGGAATATGAAAATCACAAAATCATTAGGAGTAGAGATTTCATATTCAATGAGAAGGTTATGTACAAAGATCAGTTGTAGGGAAAGAAACGAGAAAAATAAAAACCAGAATACACAGTGCTTGATGAGATCACTTAAAAAAATATTCCAAAGGTACCAGAAAATCAAAATGTACAACAACAGGAGCAACAGGTACCTCAAAATCCTGCAAGTGTTGTTAAAAGATCTACCAAGTTAAGTAGATCACATGAACGATACTCTCCTTCATTGTACTATTTATTGTTGACTGATTCTGGTGAATCAGAAAGTTATGAAGAGGCAATGCAGGTAGACACTAAAAGGAAGTGGGAGCAAGGCATGAAAGAGGAAATGGATTCCTTGGTAAATAACCAGACTTGGGACTTGGTTCAGTTTCCTGCAAGAAAAAGAGCATTGCAAAATAAATGGGTTTACAGGTTGAAGGAAGAAGATGGAGGCAAAAAGCGGTACAAGGCTAGACTTGTTGTAAAGGGGTTTGCACAAAAGAAAGGTATAGATTTTGATGAAATATTTTCTCCTATTGTTAAAATGACTTCAATTAGGACTATTTTAAGTCTTGTGGTAGTAGAAGATTTGCATCTTGAACAATTAGATGTAAAAACAACTTTTCTCCATGGGAATTTGGAGGAAGATATTTATATGCACAACCATAGGGGTATGAGGTCAAAGGGAAGGAAAATTTGGTATGCATGTTGAAGAAGAGATTGTATGGACTAAAGAAAGCTCCAAGGTAGTGGTATTTGAAGTTTGACAAGTTTATGAAAGAACAAGGTTATAGAAGATGTCATTCTGATGACTGTGTTTATTTTAAAAGGTTAGAAAATGGAAGTTATATTATCTTTATATTGTATGTAGATGACATGCTTGTTGTAGGATATAATATGCGGGATATAAATGTGCTCAAGAAGAAATTATCTAATTCATTTGCGATGAAGGATTTGGGTGCTGCAAATAAAATCCTTGGTATGAGAATAACAAGAGACAGGAAAAATCACAAATTGAAATTGTCTCAGGGTGAGTACATAGAGAAGGTGTTGGAGAAGTTTAGAATGCAGAATGCAAAACCAGTTAGTATACATTTGGCCAGCCATTTCAAATTAACCAAGGAAATGTGTCTCAGGACACAGGAGGAGAAAGAATACATGTTCAAGGTCCCTTATTCATCAGCAGTTAGCAGCTTGATGTATGCGATGGTTTGCACAATACCAAATATTGCACATGCAGTGGGAGTTGTGAGTAGGTATATGAGAAATCCAGGTAAAGAACATTGGGAGGCATTAAAGTGGATTCTCAGGTATTTGAGAGGTACTTCTACTCGTGCATTATGTTTTGGAGGTTCAGACATTATTCTACATGGATATGTTGATTCAAATATGGCAGGTGATAAAGATAGCAAGAGGAGCACCACAGGGTATGTTTTTATTGTAGGTGGAACAACAGTAAGTTAGATTTCAAAACTACAAAAGGTTGTTGCATTTTGAACTACAAAATAAGAGTATGTTGTTGCTACAGAGGCTAGTAAAGAAATGATTTGGTTACAGAGATTTATGGAGGAATTGAGAAAGAAGAAAGAGAATAGCAGGTTGTAATGTGACATTGAGAGTGGCATTCATCTTGCAAATAACTTAGCCTTCCATTCAAATACTAAGCATATACAACTCGGGTACCATTTCATGCGATCCATCTTGGAAGATGGACATTTGAATTTGGAAAAGATATATACTAGCCAGAATCATGTAGACATGTTAACAAAGGTAGTAACCAGGGAGAAACTAAGTTCCTGCTCAGTTTCAGTTGGTCTTCAATCATGAAGGTGAAGATGAGAAATTTTCCAGGTCTAAGGTGGAGTATAGTCCAATAGGTACAACAACAGTGGAGTTGTTGTAAGAAATCTACAAGTGGGAGATTGTTGGTTGTGGAGCCTGATTATCTTCCTAATTTAGATGTTTGTTTCAATTGTGTTTCGACCACATTCCCTAATGGGGGGGTGTGGGGGTGATTTCCCCCCCACAACTGTCGCTAGGGGGGTCCAGGGGGGTGACAATTTTTGTAGCCCCCCTTGGCGGCACTGCCCCCGAAGAGAAATATTGGGAAAAATTGCATTGAAAAATATTGTAATTTCATAGTCAAACTGGACCGTTCATTATAAAGTCACAGATTTGACGGTAGAAGTTATTTTTGGGGATTTTTTCCCTAGAAGGAAACCCTGTTTTATGAGGGAATTGTATTATGGTTGTGTATGAGTGTGATTATTGTATTCTAAGAGAGGATATTGTGAGAGAAAGAAGAGGAAGTTACATAGGGCATGTTGTAGGTTGTATCCCTTCATTTTGTTGGATAATAAAAAGGAAGGACCTGACAATTTCTCTGGTGGATGTAGCTCACACTGGGTGAACCATGTATATCTGTGTCTCTATTGTATTGTGTATATTCTATGTTTGATTTCTGCATTTGTTTTATTCTATTGCTCTGTGATCCTATTTTTCTAACACCTAGCCCCATCAAGGACCTAACAGAACTACATGAGGAGAAGAAATCAAAATAATCCAGGATGGATGAACTAACAACACAAAATATCTCTGGTGAATTGGAAGAAGCTAGCACTACAAGGAGAACAACTTCTTGTGGAGGTTTTTACAGAACCTCTCGAAAAAATTCTTCTCTTAGTTGTTTATAGTGGAGGATTTTAGCAGAGGCAGGCGATCGAAGGTTTTTGGAGAGGTTTTTTTTTCCAATGCCCCTTTATGGTAAAAACACCCCGATGCGCACCTGAAACCTATTGCACCGAGACTTAAATGTTCAAACACATTGTCATTGTTCATACCAGAGGTGGGCGATTGTAAGCTTTTACAGAGGCTTTTTCCTCGGTGCACCTTTAAGGTATAAACGCACCAGTCATATCATGAACAATATGGAACTGGTCCGTCCATGTTCCAATAGCACATCCATACTTTATAATAAAATCACATGCACCGAATAAATTGCACCGATGTCGTTGAAAAGTATGCACCGAGACGTTCATAAATAATACAACACTGAAACATCAATGTTTCAGTAGCACAACCACACTTTATAATAAAATTACATGCACCGAATAAATCACACCGGTACTGTTGAATGCTACCCCAGGTGTGTCTTTATCTCTAAAGGTGCATCGCGATAGGTTAAAAAAAAAAAATGATTTTCATTGTTACAATGCATCCCATGCTTCCAAACTCTCAAGCAAGCACCATAGCACACCTTTCTTCCTAAGACACCATGTTTATGGTGCTCTACGTCGACTAGTATAGCTCCATTGGTGGATTTCACACATTTCCAAATTTTGGAAACTACCACGAATTATCATTTCCTCTCAACGGTGCAACCATGCCTCTTCGGGATAGAAGAGACTAGGTAAATTATTTATTACCTTCCTATTTACGTTTTCATCTAATCAAAATTAGAACTTAGCTTGAAATTTAGCATTATTTTCAAAAAAAATTCACATGGTGCGCCTGAACGGTTCGACTTGCCCCAAAGTGGTGCATACTATGTTAAATACATAGTGAGCACCGCGATCTACGCATCCATATATGCTCGTTATGTTGTCATTTAATCTAGCGCACATTGATAAATTACTAAAAAAGAAAGTGTTGTGTCCTTAAGAACACCTCGATGCTAGCGCAAACTGAGATAATACTCGCAACTACCAATTACACTTCATTAACCACATCACTAGCTCGATGATATATAAAATTTAACCTAGTGGTGCACCACTTTTAACTAACTGCATCGAGGCGTACTGGAAAAATAATACCCCGGTAAGTCAATGTTCAAACACCCTGCCATACTTTATAAAAAAATACACGCACTGAATCAATCACATCGGTGTCGTTTAACATTATGTACCAATACACTTCATTTAACTAAATGCACCGCTAACATAACAATTTATAAAATTTAACTAAGTGGTGCAACAATTGTAAACTAACGCACCGACATTGTATACAGAAACACATTAGGACATATATTTCCCAAATTTTCATAGTGGGGCATCTCATTGGATGCCTCGTTCCCAGTGCACTCGCATTTACAATGCACCGAGGAACAAAAGGTTGGTGCTCCACTATCACAGTGGTATCAATGTGTTAATAGTAACACCTCGAACCGACTCGCTGCATTGTTTTGGTGGACGCCTTATAACTAGTGTTTTCGAAAACAGAAAGATTCATTAAAAAAAACGCCGGCACTCGAATAGCATGGTAGCACCGATGTGTTTATATTAACACATCACACCACATAAGTCCATATTCAACAATTTCAGTTGTCGGTGCAGATGGATTAAAAAAACGCACTGGTAATGTAAAGAGCATGTCATCGGGCCGAATTTTCACAAATTTGTAGCGCACTGCATCTTATGGTAAGCGCTGCTAAGATACTAGGAAGTGCAACAATTAGATAAACGCACCGGTGCGTTCTATTAATCAAATGCACCGCCAAGTTTTTGAAGCACAAATTTCCTCTGCGGTGCATCACATAAATAAAATGCATTGGTAATTTCTACTCAACATAATGAGAAAAATGCATAATAATTTACCATCTCAATTTGTTTTATGGGATGCCCTGTCATTGGTGCATTATAATACAAATACATTGGTAATCAATGCATATTGGTGTGTTACTTTAAACTAAATGCACTAGGGTAGTTAAGTAAATTGTACCGCGAAAAATAGTTTTAAAATTATCATTTCGGTCCACATTGTAAAACACATCCATTAACAGTGCATCATGAAAATACAATGCATTGGTTAAAAGCATCTAGTGCACAAACTAACAAAGAGAGTCGGTGATTTTAATATATCCTAACACATTGTGTGGTTTAACACCAACCCTTAACCCATGCGCTATATATCACAACACACCACTATAGATGTTGGTGCTTGACTAAAAATGACGCGCCAGTGTGTTATATTCAACAGATGTATGTTCAGTTCCTAATGTCTGATATGGAGCACCAGACGTGGTGCATATCCATTTGTTAAGAGAACCACTTACTTTTTCACTTCTTCTTTTTTTGCAAACAAAAATTGTTTTCAGTTTTTGATAAATACAAATTAGTTATATATGTTTGTGTTTTATATTTTAAATTCATTTTATCTATATACATGTGTGTGTGTGTGTGCCTAAAAAAGAGTATATGTGAATCAGATATGTTGTCGATGTCGAGCGTAGTAGCAGCAACATCAACAACAATAGCAACCAGAAGAAAAACTATTTAATTCACAATCTACATATGAAAAACTCCACAGTTAAATTTTGTGGAGGTTTTGCTTTGCAAAGGAAAAAACATAGGTCACTCTTCGGTGCCTCTGATAATTTATCACATGGACTCAATCCTCTACCACTTCTTCAGTGTTTTTCCTTGCATCTCCTCCTCCACTAGCCACTTGACATTCTCCAAGAAATCGTCCTTGTCATTCTTGTAGCCATAATATGAACTGGTGTCAATTCGCTTGTAGATCACATACCTACACCTCCTCTTCTTCGCCTCGAGGGGGCTTATTGAATATCTCTTTGAGGATGGGGAGTAATTTTGTATCCCTTGAGTATCTGTAACTTGGGCCCTTACCTGTGGCATTGAGCACATCAACTTCACTCCCTTCCAAGTCCGTCATCTTCACCCCTATTTTGGCATAATTAAGACTACCAAGCTCTACAATTAGAGCTTCCCAGTGCCCCTTTTCCTTGTTCAGCAAGAAATGACCCTAGTGGATGTCTTAATTATAACACTATGTCAGCGTCAAGATTGACCTAAGCTCCATATTGTATATTTAATAGAAGTTAAGAAGATCACTTGAAAAAGCGACCGATGATCCATAAGCTTTGTCAACATGTCTTATTTCTAAATAATAAGCAGTGCCTTGGCCTCAGCCTACTCCTCCATGATATTTTCACCCATGTACTTACTAAGAAGTTCATCATGTTTCTTCTTCTCCACAACCATGCACTCGATCATTTTCTCATCCAAAAGGGGAACATGGAAAACAAACTCTCGCTCTCTCTGTTGTTGGTTTCCCTTATCCTGCTCTCGCGTTTCTTTCACCACATCATCATCTTCCTCGAATAGGACTGGCTTAATGGAAATGACATCTCGCTCTTGATTGTCAACATGTTCTACCTCTGTATAGGCTTGATCCTCTGCCACTCTGTCAATGCTCTGGCCTACATCTCCTTCTATGTGGGCTGCTTAAATTTCTCTAAGATATAGTTCTTGTCATCCTTGTCACCATAATAACTGGTGCCACTTCATTTTTAGATCACGTACATAGACCTCCTATTCTTCGCCTCATGGGTCTTATCGAATAATTCTTTGACGTTGGGGAGGAATTTCCCAGTTGCACTTGTACAATTGGTTGTTGGAAGATTGTAACATGTCATCTTCCAATAATCAATTGTAAAAGTGCGACTAAGAAATTCCTCCTCGGCATCAAAGAGCTATTCGATAAGCCCCCCAAGACAAAGCAGAGGAGGTCTAGGTATGTTATCCACAAGAAAATTAACGCCAATTATTATAGTGACAACGATGACAAGAACAATATCATGGATAAATTCAAGTGGCACACAGAGGAGGAGATGCAGGCCAGAGCGTTGAGGGAGTGACATAGGATCAAGTTTATCTAGAGGGAGGCCAGGTTGACAATCAAGAGTGGTGAGGTCATTGCCATTAAGCTGATCCTATTCGTAGAAGAGGAGGATGTGGCAGAAGAAATGGGAGAGCAGGACAAGGGAAACCAGCAGCATAGAGAGCGAGAGTTTGTTTCCCATCTGCCCTCTTTGGATGAGAAAGTGATTGAGAACATGGTTGTGGAGAAGAAGAAACATGATGAACTTCTTAGTAAGTACATGGGTGAGGATCTCATGGAGTAGCAATTCGAGGCCACGACAATGCTTAATATTTAGTGATAAGACATGTTGAAAAAGTTTATGGATCATCGTGGGTTTTTCCAAATGTGCTTCTTAACTTCTATTAAATATACGATATGGAGCTTAGGGAAATCTTGAGGCTAACACAGTGTTATAATTAATACATCCACCAGGGTCCTTTCTTGTTGAACAGGGAAAAGGGGCATTGGGAAACTCCAACTGTAGAGTTTGGCAATCCTAATTATGCCAAAGTAGGGGCCCATATGATGGACTTGGGAAGGGAACGAAGTTGATGTGCTCAGTGTCACATACAAGGACCCCATATATAGATACTTCGGGTCAGCGAAATTCCTTCCCATCCAAAAAGAGATATTCAATAAGCCCCCTCGAAGCAAAGAAGAGGAAGTATAGGTATGCAATCTACAAGCGAATTGACACCAATTCGTATTATGGCTACAATAATGATGAGGACAGTATCTTGAAAATATTCAAATGACCCGTGGAGGAGGAGATGTGAGGCAGAGCATTGAGGAAGTGGCAGAGGGTCAAGTCCATGCATTAAATTATGAGTGGCATTGAAGAGTGACCTTCGTTTTTTCCTCCGTAAAACTTTAATTGTGGAGCTTTGCATATGTACTTTGTCAATTAAATTGTGTCTCGGTGCATTTTTATGTAACAACCACTCTGGTGCGATTACAATCGCACTCATGCGCTATAAACAGTATAACACACATGTATATTGCGTTTTTTCAAATCGTGTTGATGTTGTTTTTATTTGATTTATAAAATGTATAATAAGTGCGTTAATGATTTCTCTGTTTTTAAATTGAATTTAAGATGTATTGTTCATTAGAATTTAGATTTGTCATATAATGTTTAACTTTAGTTTTATGAAATCGTTTACTTTGGATTGTAATTGTGAAAACTTTAACTATTAATGTCAT
>ML799885.1:12470-52179 GCA_009831015.1 Picea engelmannii | reverse complement strand
CCATAGAAATAGATCTATAGATGCATATAATTTCATCAAAGATGATTTTGTGTACACTGTTTAAAAATATTGTAAAAATGAAACACACTAACAAATGATTTGGAAATGATAAATTTAATTAATTGGTTTATGTAGTCCCAAAGACCACCATGTTTTTTAACACAAAATAAAATTTGACATAAAATCATTATATAACGTGGACATATTATACTTTCCCTCCCAAAAATTTTAATTTTACATAATGTGCATGTATGACATTAGTGTTCTATGTAAATTCTACAATTACTAATATTCATTCTCATATTTTTTGTAATCATGTAATCAAAATATTTTTATTAATACATATGTCTTATCAAATAACTAATATACAACTATCATTTGTCCTCCATAATTAATCTTTAGAGATCCTTAAATAAGTGATGTTTTCCATATTCCCTTTGTGAGCCTATTTGATATTACAAGGCCCTTTGCATAATGAATAATCCATAAAGCACCAAATTTAAGGACAAATGTGTTATTTTTCACATGTGGGCCATGTTAGGCCATAATACAATCCCTAGTTTGCAAAACTTATAATGGTTAAGGTTCATTATTAATATATAAAAATATTAAAAAAAATAGGCAAACTCGATAAATAAAATAAACAAAAGTGCATGTGTAGAAGTTATAGGGAGCTTAGTCCCCATATTTGATGTAATGATTGTAACGTACAACCAACCATTTTATAAAACTAATGTCTAATTAAGCAATTCATTTACATTAGTTCCATTGAAAATCCAAAAATATAATTACTCAATCATCTTTTTCTTACGTCCCAACGAGACGTCTAAAGGTAGACCCAATGCAATGTGTTTTGACGAGTCGTTCGTGGTCTATGAAAGTTACAGTTTATTAACAACTCATCACCAGGAGACAAACTAGGTATTGCATGCACAACAATAAATCTAGATGCCTTCCTTTTCATAAAGAACTCTTTGTCATTAGAGTGTTCCTCAAAGGAACAATTTGCACTAAATAATGAGGCCCTGCAACTATTTATGAACCCTGCAATGTTCCCATGAGTTTGTGGATGATCATCAATATATAACATTTTTTTCCTGTTAAAGTTTCCAAAAGCATAGCCATTCATGCACATACTATACATGGAAATGATATGTTTGTATTTGACAATATTTAAGTAATTAGACCGACTATAAAGAGGACCACAAAATGGCATAAGTGTCACTAGTTGTTTGGGAGGAAAAAATACATGTGAAGGGATAAACAACCCAAGAATTGCAACATCTATTTTAGACTTGGTAATCATATATCTATTACCACAAAAATGTAATTTGGTTCTAACATCGGGCACGTGCATAGACTATGGCCAAGCGCCATACAAAGCTTAGTTGTAATTGGTTTGGTATTTACTTTGTAGATGGATAGGAAGAGGGAAGACATCACTACCTTCCAACAATTGAACAGACTTTGGTGTGTGCTTGGACTTTTTTGCTCTTAGCTCATACAACTTTTTTTATCTCCTAGTAGTGTTGTTTTCGGTAGTATTGATATCATACTTTGGCTCACTATAAGAACTCTCCATTGACTCAACAAAAGGAGACATGTTGGCCAATTTAGGAGGAAACATAGTTGATCTGGCTTCCAACTTTTCAAAAAAGGAGTACATGGAAGTATTCATACGTGTCTTTTTTATATCACCTATTGAATTATTTACCGTAGTGGGAGATTTTAGACCATAAACTTTGAGTAGTCAATCACTAATATAATGCGACAATATGACATGTCGAGGGTTCTTTTTCAACTCTTTCCATTTTGAACAACCACATACCACTGGTGTGTCATAAAAGAGATATGATTCACGGTGTAATACCATTGACCCAAGCTATATATTACTGGCAGATGGCATGTTACAATTGGTAGGGTAAAGTAGTTGTCCATTTTCATCAAACATTTGTCTGCAATATCTTTCTCCTGATAAGAGCTTGTAACATTTTTGCATTAGTGGAATATCTTGCTCATTCGAACTCGATCCCAATTTATGATCCTACAAAATTCAATGAACAATTATTCAAATGCATGTGCATAAATGACATAAATTCAATCGGATAAACGAATTATACATCAAACAAAGACTTACTTCAAATAGTGTAGAAGAAATTGACAAACTTGCAACAATATGGAATGAGCTGGAATCGAAAGTATTGGCCATTTGATATTATAACCTTATTTTCCCTACATTTGAGCCAAAACCATCGTCAATACGTGCATGAATCTGATATTAAAATTTATCAATGCGTTTATGTACTTTATAATGCCCCAGTGTGTATACATATAGAACGCACCAATGCGACAAACTATGCAATGCACTGAACCGTCACATATGTTACAACCTCTGCAAACCAAAACATTCGTAAATTTCAATAGTGGAGGTTTGTGTTTCTATTATCTTGATAAAATTGGTTTTGATGCGCTTTTTACTATATACGCACTAGGGCACACTATTTGGTGAGGCACACCAATTTGACGACAAACTTCATTTTTAATAGTTTAATAAGTGTTTTTACATACTAATTGAAAAAAACAAAGCAAAAAAAGAGAGGGAATTTCATTTTTCAAAACGTAATTGTTTATAAATGAAAACATTATTTGAATTAGTTCATTTTTTTGGCAGAATTTAGAGGGAACATTTGTGGAAGAGAGATTTACCATGAAAGACTTTGGAGTGGCTAGATTTTTTTGAAGAGTCAAAATTGGAAGGGATTCATAGGGCATATACAAATCTCCATATAAGAAATTTCAGGTACGTGATTTCATTATACTGATCATTTCAATCTTTCTCTATTTGATTCAAACTATTTTCAATGCATGTTAAAAAAAATATAAGGGTTTCATAGTTACCTTTGATATTGGAAATTGTAGTTTTCTTGTTGTTTTTTCTTGTTCCCCTCTTTTTTGAAGCAACAAATTTGTATAGGGTTTATTTTTATAAGCAATAGATTTTTTTAGGGTTTATTTTTTTAAGCAATAGATGTTTATAGGGTTTATTTGGTTGCATATGGGACGTTTTGTATTCGTTGCAATGGTACCACTCATTACATCGGATCTCAAACCCTGTCAACTTTGTCATTGAAAACGATTTTATTATAAAAAAAATCCACAGTAATGATGTGCACCGTATAGAAAAGACACCCTGGTGCACCCTGTACAGGAAAATCACCTTGGTGCTCACTGAATAGACAAGTGCACCAGGCTGCATATATCTATGTAAAGCATCGAGTGGTCAAACAAATAAATATTATTTATTTCATATCATATGCTTACGGGTTAGCGGTGCGCAATGACTAATAGTACATGCCACTATGAGTATATTCTTGACGCCCCAGTGCATTTTATTTAATGAAGTGCACTGAAATAATATATTGTATACACATTTCATAATTTCTATTTATGATGATTCCAGGTTTTTTTTTATACAAGATGGTTGATAGAAGTTCTAAGAAAATATCTTATTGCAGCGAGCAGGATGGTAGCTCATCCCAAGAAGAGAGGCAGACAAGTTCTTTAAGTTTTATTAAAAATTTAGTATACAATTTGAAATATTTGTAAGTTTAAATCAATGATATGTATTGATTAATGCATGTCATACTAAGCAAAAAATTGAAGAAACACAATGAAAATGTTCACAATCTGAGTGTAAAAGAGCGTAAAAGCTTTATAGAAATGTTGCAAAGAGAGGAAACATGTGGATAGAAAGGAAATCGACATTAATTTTTTCTTTGACTTTTACTAAAAATGAATTTGTTAGCATTAATCGCTAACAAGTTTTAAACACTAAATTTCACTTTTTTTTAATGTTATGCAATGATTGATAACGAGGGAACGGAATATCGTCATAAGAGGACAAAAATTCTTAAGGATGTAAATGATGATGACGACTTGGTCATCAATTCATCTGGAGTGGTGCTTGAAGCTAATGAGGNGGGAGTTTTACAAAGCTTTGAGGGATGTAGTGGAAAGAACGTATAGGCGTCATTACCACTTACAATACAAAAATCAATCCAGTGACTCCAAGAATCAGGTTATACGTTTACTACAAGAAGCATTTACGGAGCCATGGTCAATGAGACCCATGAGACTTGCAATAGAAAAAAATTACAATAACAAAAGGAGTCATATAAAAGGCATTATTACTAAACATGTTTTTCTATAATATGTTCCAATAATTACCAAATTAATGTATTTTTCTATATTTAATTTCATGTACATTTAGGAAAACAGTATTGTGCTTTTTCGTTTTTCAGGAAGATTATGAAAATTCCAAGCAACAAATTAGGGGAAATCCAATACATGCCAGTAAGGATGTCCAGAAGAGTGCACAAGGATATGGTAAAAGAAATGAACATAATTGCATCACATGATGATGCATCCCAACAACAACGTGCATAAGAGGTATGTGATCATCCATTTATTATTTTATGTACATCAAATTTATTTATCATATTAAATACCAATTTTCAATTACTGTATTGTAGAAAATAAAACAAAATAGAAACCAATCAGCACATAAGACAGGATGATAAGGAAAAAAAGGGTTGATCGCAAAGTTTGTGACTAATTACATTTTTTATGTTACCTAAGTTTTCATTTTTGTTGTGATCTTTATATTTGAATAATTAATTTACATTGGTCCATGGATGTCTACTAATAGGTGCTAACACACAAAGAAGATCCAATCGAATAATTGATCAACATTGGGTTAACTAAGGGTTGTGATTATATGTTGAAGTATCAAGGTTTAATTGAACAGTTTGTAAGTAGCTATGTTGTTTAGCTTTCCTTGTTTTATAATTAATGGAACAAGAAGACACATTTATATTAATTATATCGACTATGCTTTTTCATGGCGTATTAAATATGCAGGAAACAAAGTATGGAGAGGAGATAGCAGAAAATCTTGTGATAACCGGCAGGAGGCAAGGTTTCGAAACGATGTGTATGGTTTATGAATCAATCATTGATATGGTATGTTTTTTTATTTACATGATCATGTATATTCTACTATATTATAAAAATAGATTTACTTATTACGCTTTATTTCTATGTTTGTAGATAGAACATGAGCAGTTGGAACGTCAACGAGAAGTCGAGCAAGAAAACATTCGTTTAGATAATCAAAGTACAATATTGCCTACAACTGATCAAGAAATGAGGGATGCACACAACTCGAGCAATGACAACATTTCAAGTGATGAATGACAATCAATATAATTGAATGTTACTACAAGTTGTATGCAGTTTTGCAATATTGGCATGTAAAAATCATGGATATTTTTGCTTAATGTAGTGGACATAATGTCCCAATTCCATGAGGACACGTTACCAATAACTGTAACAATTACCTAAATTGGTTCCATTTTGATTACTGTGGACTTTTACATTGTCCCATTTTGTATGACCATGAGTCTCTTATTCTTATATAATAAAACAGGTTTGTTATTTTATTGCATTGTCAAATGTCGTAAAATGTTGCATTGTTGATTAATTAATATGTGAATGATTTACATTTTTGCAAACAATAGAGGTGTAATCCCTTGGATAAGGCATTAATGTTTTCGTTATATCAAAATGCAATAACAAACATATAAAAAACAATATGATTATAAAAAATATTTGTAAAAAAACAATTAATTAAAATATATACATATTGGTGCATTCTCATGAACTCACAAAATGGTGCCTAAAATAATATAGACAACGATGTTTTTTAAGGGGTTATATGCACTGGTGCATATTAAGAATACTAAAGCACCGATACATATTAATTATACAAAATCATCGGTGCATAAAATGTGTGATAATATATATCGTTTTGAAATTATATGGTGGGCATGTGATAAACATGCATCAGTTATTTAAATATAATAATAACACCGATGCTTTAAAAAACTTAAACGCTCTAGTGTGTTTAATTATACAAGTGCCAAGGGGTGTTATATTTAGTATATGCACCAAAACGCATAATAAATAAAATGCAAGCGCACTGGAGTTGCATATAAAAAAATGGGAACCCAGGGCATATTAACCATGATCGTCCTGGTGTGTTTGTTTCATATGTAAGCACTGAGGCAATAATGTAATGGTGAATCGATACGTTTTTGTCTTATTTACTCATCGGGGTATTTTCATGTAATGGTGCCCGGTGTGGGTTTGTTTATGTTCGCACTAAGAATTTATGTAATGGCGCACCAGTGCTTTTTTTTGTTTTATGTATGTTCTGGGGCATTTTATGTAATGTTGTTCTAGTGCATTTTAGGTTTTTGTACGCCCCAGTGCATTTTATTTAATGGTGCACTGATGCATTTTATTTAATGATGCACCAGTGCATTTTCACAATAAAAGAACCGAACAAAAAATCATTCGCTACAACCTCCGCCCACACAATTTTTTTAAGTTGTATGGAACATCTGTTAAAACCTCTCCTAAAACCACCGCAACCAATAGAGGAGGTTGTAACGGAGGTTTTTTCTTTTCCAAGTTTTGTAACACTAAAACCTCCACAAAAACCTTATGTTAGAAGGTGTTCTCTTGTAGTGTAGGGTCGAGGCCCTTAAGTGGGAAAATTTGGTAGAGGATAAGGGTAGATTAGAAGATGTTGGTGGAAAGGGTGGCTTGTTTGACCTTAAGAAGAAGCTTGCAAACCTACAAGAGTAATTTTAAATAAAGAAAATGTAGCACATGGACAATTGAAAGTAGTTGGAAGCTAAAAATAAATCTTTAAGGGATGAGCTGCCAAAACCAAGGAGGAACTAGCTAGCAAGAGTGAGAAGCTTGAAATCATGGAGGCATCCATAGACAAAATGGTAGAGTTATCAATGGAAATGCTTATACATAGACTTCCAACTAAGGTTTATACCATATTCCTCCAGGAGTAATGGCACAAATTCCAAATCAACAGATTGGCCAAATAACTCCCTTATAGAGTGGATACCCCCAAATAATTCATAAAGATCTGTCAAGAGAGCAATGAGGAAGAGAGGACTAAGCTGAGTGAATTTTATTTGCATAAATTTGTGCTACCCCGTCCCTAAAAATGGTCACCAAACCCATACATAGGGGAGGTCTAGATCAAATATCTATGATCATGGATCCACCATGAAGAGCTAAGAGTTGTTGAGTTCCAAAAGTACATAGAAGAAGAAATGGGAAGCCATTTATGGATTAGATCTAAGACCAACATATCAAGGGATCTCATCAATATCCACATAGCTCTAACATCTGACATGGAGCTGATGCCCATCCTAAAGGAGAAACAAAGAGGGGCAATTGCCCATTTTGAGGATAAAATCAAAATTTCAAGGGAAGATGCACTCTAAGCTTGCCAAGCAAGATAAAGTTGGCTTTGTCTTGATCTTCAGATGATAGAACCTCACTCCCTTAAAATTTTATGAGATGCCTTGTTTAGGGATTAAATGTGCAAAGAGTCTTTGAGGAGAAGCAAGATCAAATGGATTGGGATAAGATTCAACCCTCCTCTCCTGATACATTCCACGCCTACAGAAGAACTAGATGAGGAAAATGAGAAGGAAGAGTGGAATAAAATATAGAAGAATGTGGCATATCATGGGAAGGGTGCCATTACTCAATTTATGGCCTATGACCTTAGGCAGGCTTGTAGGGAACAACATGAATGAGGCAACAAAAGTAGCACGGTGAACAACATGATGTACGAGAAGCATCTTTTATTGGAAAAGGATGTGCAAAACTTTTAGTTGGGGAGTGATGGCCCTCCAAATGGTGGAAC
The DNA here is from genome assembly GCA_009831015.1 of Picea engelmannii. Classification (NCBI taxonomy): domain Eukaryota; kingdom Viridiplantae; phylum Streptophyta; class Pinopsida; order Pinales; family Pinaceae; genus Picea; species Picea engelmannii. Next base: position 44,378 of record ML799885.1, on the reverse strand, counting down.
TTTGAGGCTCGTTTTGTAGCTAATATGACCCCTTCCTACGGACCAAGGCCTAATATGTTTATGGAAGAATATGATTAATACAAACATCTTGGGTGTTGTGCATTTATTATTATGAAATGATTATGTGATATGTCTTGGTTTAATTTGTTATTTTGATGAACTTATGCATTCTTGAGGTTGTGCTAAGCATTTGCTCAAGAAAATTGAATCCTAAGGATGGTCATCATCAAATTGCACTTGGGACAAGAGGGGAATTATTCCCCCTCTCCAACCATCAAAGGAGCCAAGCATTTGATGACTCAAAGCACTCAACCAACAACATCCTAATTTGATTTTTTAGTCGAGGGAATTCAAATTAAAGAGAGAATTTGATCCTTGGAACCAAGATCCTTGATTCTAGAGATACTAGAGACATGTGTCCTTCAATCAAAGACTAATTGAAGGTATGACTTATGATTATTTTTGTATAAATAGTAGCTAGGAGCTAGTAGTATTTAGTTAGTCTTTTCCTTTTCGCATCAAGAACTGTCCTTCTAGTTGGTGCATTTGAATTATTCAAGTACTCTTTGTTGTAATGAAGTGATTTCTTGAATGAAGAAGTTGTGTTTCCTAATATCAAGTACTTGGTGGTTTTCTTCAAGTTCCCTATAGATACCTTGAGTAGGTCCTACTCAGGGTTGTATAAGGAATGCTTCTTGATGTCATATTTCATTTCTACAATAGTTTCTAGTTAGCTTTATCCTCGTTATGTTGTTCTGTAATATTTTTGCAAGTGGTTTCCTATAGTAGTATTCATGTAAGTCATTTCAATAGGTTTAATTGCTTCAAGTCATTTCATTGTTAGATGATTTAATTATATTCTTAGAGCAATCTCAATTATGTTATTCTAGCAAGTTCATTTACTTTATGAAATTTCATCTAGCTGATTTAATTCTGCACATTCAATTTATGATTATTGTATTGCAACCTTCTAATTCATGCTCAGTATCTTAGCCTATCTCATGACAGTTGAGATGATCATTCATTGGCATCTTTGGTTAATTGGGTAGTCTTATGTGTGTTGTCTTCTTCCCCTCTAAAACAATGGAAACCACTCTCATTACCCCCTTCTCTTAATGCTCTTGACTTGGCATATAAAGCGTATAAACCACTTGTTATTGGGCATCCTTCTTGCTATTAGGTTAGTTCCTACATTCTTAGTGTTAGCATCACTTCACTCCTAGTATATAGGAAACCTTGAATAAAGTCTTGCAATCAACCCAAGTAGCATGATGGTGAAGAGGCCTTTTAGCCTATGACACATGGACTTATTCTTTGCCAAGATCTCTATTGGACCATCCCTATTGTAGCCATCCTAGTGAATCTAATAACCTCCTCTTCTTATCTTAAGTAAGGGAGTAAAGGTCATGAGAAAAACTACTAGAGGAAAGGGACAACAATATTCAAGCTAGCCTTAAGTCTTTACATTGGATTGTTCTAGTGTAGTTTCACATATAGTGCATAGTACCTCATCAAAGTGACACATTCTTTGATTGATAAATTAAATTCAAGCTGAGGATTTCAAAAATATTTCTTGTTGCAATTATTTGTCCCACCATGAAGAAACTATGTTTCTTTGGAACTAGTCTCTTGATCTTGATGAAGATGCAGTAGAGGAAGTGTCAGTAAGAGAATTACATGTCACTCAGTCTGCTCCCAAAGACTATAATTTAGGGAGCAAAGGACTTGCCTCTATTCTCACTCTTCCTAAAAAATACAAGACAATAGCTAATAAATCTACANACACACACACAAACTAAAAAAAACACAATCCCAACTCACCACAAAAATTTCATAGTCATCACCCAGACTATCAAAATCATAATAGCAATATTACCAGTGCAAACCATGGAATACAAATTATCAAAGATATGAAAAATATTTACATGTATAACATATGTTTCCATGTATAATATTTACATTCTGCATCAAAGAGATATGCTCTTGAACACCTTCAAATATCTCCCAAATTCATAGTAGAACATGAGAGACACTTGTGAAAACAAACATAAATCTATTGAAAATGAACATAAAACTAAGAATAATCAAGAATTTAAAACAACATAGGAAGTTAATTTAAATGAAGCTAGCATAGGAACACATTGTAAGTCATAGACCCCATCCATTCCTCATAACCTTTGAGATCTTTAATTATACTATACACAACTACTTGGTGGATTCAAAATAATCATCTAATGTGATCCCTTACTCTATTTATAAAAGGAGTAATGTTATTCTTCCAAATGTATTACATGAATCATCTAATTAGATAGGTTTTCTATGAAATTCATGGGTGAACTTAACGATGTCATGATTAGTTAGCTTTAGATCCCAAAGGTTTTCAAATTATTGATATTATTGTTGTTGATATCCTGGAAGCTTACGATTTGTTGTTGAGTAATAATTGGTCCAAAAAATTGCAAGGATATTTTGTCAACGACTGGTCACACCTATGGCTGCCTTGCAAAGGACAAGCTAATCAAATCATAGTAGACTTGGAGGCTCCCATGAAACTTACTATGATCTATAAACTACTGTGGATATTCCACTAGCATAGTTCGTCACAACAAATCTTGTATTATGCTAAAATCTTTTATTAATGTAGGTTTATTTCCTTAGATCTCATATTTATTATCACTAGCTTATTGCTCATATTATGAAAATAACTAAAATAAAAAAATGAAAGAACAAACAAATGAGCACACCATCCACACAAATAAACACAAGATGTATCTTGGTAAACCCAATATGAGAGAAAATATAGCTAGAAGGTGAGGCCTATGATTTACTCTCTTTTCCTCAGTTATGAAATGCAAGTACAAAGAAAGGGGCAGTCACCATGGAGTTGCCTTTGACACTAGGGCCTAAATGGCTGCTACAAAATCTCTTACCTCCTCTGTTATGATCTCAAAATCCCATGCCTAGATGTTCAACTCAACTATGGAACAATTAGAATGCTAAAGAATGGAACCCTTTCTCCTCTTAGTAGCTTACTATTTAACATCACCTGATAGCCATCTAGTGTTATGGTTTTTGCATGCCTTAACCCTCAATTAGTTATGGTTTTGGACCTTCTAAAACATTCTTGAAATTCCACATGTGTGGGTAATGGGGGTCGATGTGGCATCCACTCTGTACCATTGTGGTCAATAATGTGGGTCAACTAGCGAGAGACATAACTTTTGTATATGAGCTCTAATTGAAGATCTTTTTTGCACCGTTGGAAAGGTCTTGATGTGTAGAACAACTTCAAGGGTCTAGTATCTATGCTTGCAAAGTTTTGACCACCAAAAATGTTATAAAAACAGGATCACGGAGCAATAAAATAAAACAAATGTGGAAATAAAACACATAAGATACACAATACAATAGAGACACATATATACATGGTCCACCCAGTGTGGGCTACGTCCACCAAAGAAATTGTCATGTCCTTCCTTTATTATTATCCAGCAAAATGAAGGGATACAACCTACAACACACACATTGTAACTTCCTCTTATTTCTCTCAGAGTCTCCTCACTCAGAATATTCACAATGATACATAGCCACAATACATTTCCCTCATAAAAGAGGGTTTCCTTCTAGGAAAAAAAAACCCTAACATAAATTCTACCGTCAGGGGCCCGCTTAGCCCTGGACGCCGCAGAGGGGGTAACCCCCCTCTGCACTCCCCCCGTGTGGAGAAGTGTACATTCTTCAGGGGTGTAAAGTCTTCATGGGGTATAAACACAGCTGAAAACAAAGACCTCTGAATGAGGAAGATAATGAGGCTCCACAACCAACAATTTCCCACTTAGAGACTGATCTCAACGACTCCACCATTGTTGTATCTGTTGTACTATGAACCTTCTTGGACCTGAAAAATTTCTCATCTTCACCTTCATGCTTGAAGACCAACTGAAACTGAGCAAGAACTCAGTTTCTCCATGATTACTCCCTTAGTTAACATGTTCGCAGGATTCTGGCTAGTGTGTATCTTTTCCAACTTCAAATGTCCTTCTTCCAATACAGATCGTATGAAATAGTACCTAAGTTGTATATGCTTAGTCTTCGAATGGAAGACCGAGTTCTTTGCAAGATGAATGACACTCTCACTGTCACAGTACAACCTAATATTCTCTTTCTTAGTTCCCAATTCCTCCATAAACCTCTGTAACCAAATCATTTCTTTACTAGTCTCTGTAGCAGCAACATACTTTGCTTCTGTTGTTGAAAGTGAAACAACCTTTTGCAGTTTCAAAATCCAACTTATTGTTGTTCCACCTATAGTAAAAACATATCCTGTGGTGCTCCTCCTTCTATCTTTATCACCTGCCATATATGAATCAACATATCCCTGTAGAACAATGTTTGAACCTTCAAAACATAATGTATGAGTAGCGGTACATCTCAAATATATGATAATCCACTTTACTACCTCCCAATGTGCTTTACCTAGATTGTTCATATACTTGCTCACAATTCCCACTACATATGCAATATCTGGTCTTGTGCAAACCATCGCATACATCAAACTACCAATTGTTGATGAATAAGGGACCTTGGACATGTATTCTATCTCCTATTGTGTCTTGGGACACATTTCCTTAGTTAATTTGAAATGGTTGGCCAAAGGTGTACTAACTGGTTTTGCATTATGCATTCTAAACCTCTCCAACACCTTCTCTATGTACTCATCCTGAGACAATGTCAATTTGCGATTTTTCATGTCTCCTGTTATTCTCATACCAAGGATTTTCTTTGCGGCATCCAAATCCTTCATCACAAATGAATTAGCTAATTTCTTCTTGAGCACATTTATATCATGCATATTAGACCCTGCAACAAGCATGTCATCTACGTACAATATCAAGATAATATAACTTCCATTTTCTAGTTTTTTAAAATAAACAAAGTGATCAGAATGGCATCTACTATAACTGTGTTCTGTCATAAACCTGTCAAACTTCAAATACCACTGCCTTTGATATTATTTTAGACCATACAAGATCTTCTTCAACCTGCATACCAAATTCTCCTTCCCTTCGACCTCATACCCCTATGGTTGCTGCATATAAATCTCTTCCTCTAAATCTTCATGGAGAAAAGTTGTTTTTACATATAATTGTTCAAGATGAAAATCTTCTACTACCACAAGACTTAAAATAGTCCTCATTTAAGTCATTTTAACAACAGGAGAAAATATTTCACCAAAATCTATACCTTTCTTTTGTGCAAACCCCTTTACAACAAGTCTAGCCTTGTATCGTTTTTTTCCTCCATCTTCTTTCTTCAACTTGTAAACCCATTTATTCTTCAATGCTCTTTTTCATGCAGGCAACTGAACCAAGTCCCAAGTCTGGTTATTTGCCAAGGAATCCATTTCCTCTTTCATGCCTTGCTCCCACTTCTTTTTGGTGTCTACCTGCATTGCATCTTCATAACATTCTGGTTCACCAGAATCAGTCAACAATAAATAATAGAATGAAGGAGAGTATCGTTTGTTGGATTACTGAGAGGGGGGGTTAATCAGTAATAGAGAAATTTAATCATTTCTAACCATATAATGCAAGTGTTATATCAGTGTAGCATTATCATCCAATAATTGCAGAGTAAATAAACAATGAACAAATGAGAAATCATACACATACACAGTACACCAGTGTTTTTACGTGGAAACCCAAAGCGGGAGAAAACCACATAATGTTTTTTCTTATATGTCTTGAAGAATTACATTCATTGGAAGCACCAATTTCCTTTGTTTTCCAGCTGCAACTGGAAGGAGGCTCCAACCCCCTAATTTCTCAAGCTACAACCTAAGGGAAGATCCAACTCCCCAATTCTCTAGCTACAACCCCCTAAGTTCTCCGGCTACAACCGAGAGGTGGTTACAACCACCTTTTCTTGCCTCGTCCAACTGCCCTGAAATATAAATTCCAAATGTAAACAACCTGTCACTGTCACTAAATCAACCACTGCCACCGTCAACCTGTACCAATAACATGTAACAACCTATATCAATCAACCTGCACCAAACAACCTGTATCAATAACTTGAACCAACATGTACCATATAGCAACCATGCATCAACCTTGACTCATCAAGATGTACCATCATCATCAACTATACACCTCATGTATGTGCCAACTCATCAACTATACACCTCAAATATGTGCCAACTCATCAACTACTTGTCTCAACCATATACCCAACATGTACCTCAACCATATACCAAAGACATACACTAATATAACCATCAAAAGTTATCTAACAATTCATCACTCTATCCATAAACCAATTACCATAAACCCTTACATCAAACCATGTGCAACAACATCATTGTTATGTAGCCTCAAGCTAAACCAACAACTTCAGCAACACATCACAACCAAAAGACCAATACCCGTATGCCAAATACCAACTATATCCCTCAACAAATCTGATATATGCAACAATATTGAACATCCAATACCATCTCAAGAGCTAAACCATAGCTCACAAAACATACCTCAAACAAGATGTGTCATATCTCTCATAAATAGACCCCAACCATGTTACTGCCGTGATTTTTCTGTCGCGATTTTTCTACCGCACTTTTTCTGTCGTGATTTTTTTGTTGCAATTTTTCTGTCGTGATTTTTCTACCGCACTTTTTCTGCCGTGATTTTTCTGTCACACTTTTCTGCTGCGATTTTTCTGTCGCACTTTTCCTACCACACTTTTCCTGCCACACTTTTTCTGCCGCACTTTTCCTTCCACATTTTTTTCTATCAATAATACCTGCCCAAATAACCTTTCACAAATAGATATTCAATAGGCTCAAGTGTGTTTAAATGAGAGAGATTTGTCTCTTATTTATACTTTTATGTAGCATCCAACTTTCCTTATTTTAGGGAGTTCTCCATTAAATTTATTACTTAAATAATTTCTTTTGCAAACACTTTGACTACTTTGACCTTTTGGGGCTTCTAGATGACTCATGAAGGTTCTCCAACTTCACATGGCCATAACTCCTCTTTTGGGGCTTCACCGGAATTCGCTACCAGACTTTCTTCAAGGGTTGACATCAATGACAACCAACCAAATTAATCAACAATTCCCCCCTTTGGCATTGATGGCAACACTCTGATTCAATACTAAAGTCATGTCATGCAATACTGAAGTCATATCACTCATGCTCCCTCTATGACCATCTCTCCCCCTAGAACCATCGCTCTATGTTCTGCATTTAATAAATCTCTCCCCCTTTGTCATCAATGGAAAAGGTATATTTCCATCAGAGATTGCTCGCCCTAACTGAACTGTCCTTGGGGATACTCCCCCTGACTGAACTCTTCCTTAAACTAATCTCCCGACCTGAATTGTCCTCTTTATGGTGCTTCCTCGTGTAAATCTAAGACATATAAGATAAACATTCAAAAGCATTCATTTTGGAGTAGAAATTACTTTGAGTCTCTAGCAAAGATACTCAAAGGATTCTTGTGGAAGCAGTTTTGTAAATATGTTTGCCACGTGTTATTTTGCGCCCACATATTCAACTCTGATGTTCTTCTCTGCAACTTGTTCCCGTAGAAAGTGATACTTTATTGGAATGTGCTTCGTCTTGGAGTGCATCATCGGGTTCTTTGAGATACTGATGGTGTTTGTATTGTCACAATAGATTGGAATGGGCTCATCATACTCAACCTGTATATCTGTCAGAGTTTTTTTCATCCATAGAACCTATGTACAACATGTTGTTGCAATATACTCTGTCTTGGTTGTAGATAAGGATATCGATGATTGTTTCTTGCTTAACCATGCTACTAAACACTCACCCAAGTAGAACGTTGCTCCACTAGTGCTTCTTCGGTCATCAATGCAACCTGCCCAATCTATATCTGTGTAGGCAATAAGTGACAGATTCTTTCTTTTTGGATACCATAACCCAAACTCTTTTGTTCCTTTGAGATATTTGAAAATCCTCTTCACTACTAATACATATGATTCCTTTGGTGCTGCTTGAATCGTGCCACCTGTCCAGCTGTCTGCATTACATCTGGTCTGGATGTTGTCGCATATAGTAAGCTACCAATCATTGGCCTATATTGCCTCTGGTTTGTAGACTTTGAATCACCATATTTTCTCAACTTGCAACTGGTTTGCATAGGAGTGGTAACTGGTTTGCAATCTTCCATTCCGAACCTCTTTAGCATTTCTGATATACTTAGTTTGAGAAATAAAAATTCCTTGGTTGCTTTGATGTATCTAAAGACTCAGAAAGAAGGATAGTTCTCCAAGTAATGACATTTCAAATTCATTTTCAATATCCTTTGCAAATTTCTGACTTAACCTGTCATCAGTACTTCCAAAAATAATATCATCAACATAAACTTCAATTAATAAAATACTATCTTGAGTTACCTTGATGTACAGGTTGTTGTCTGCACTTCCTTTTCTGAACCCTTCCTCTTGTAGATATTTATCCAATCTAGAGTACCATGCTCTAGGAGCCTGTTTTAGACCATACAAGGCCTTCTTCAATTTACACACATAATCTGTGTTCTCTGACAACTGAAATCCTTTCGGTTGTTCAATGTAGACTTCTTCTTCAAATTCCCCATTCAGAAAAGTTTATTTCACGTCCATCTGATACACTTTAATATTCTTGGAGCATGCATAAGCTAGGAGAAATCAGAATGCTTCCATTCGGGCAACTGGAGCAAATGTCTCTTCAAAGTTGATTCATTCAACCTGTGTGTATCCTTTACACCAATCTAACTTTGTTCCTTGTAACCTGTCCATCTTCATTCAATTTATTTCTGAATACCCACTTTGTGCCAATCACATTCTTATTCTTTGGTCTTGGAACCAATTCCCAAGTGTCATTCTTCTCTATTTGATCCAATTCTTCATCCATGGCCTTATTACAAAATGCATCCTTGCTGGCCTCTTCAAAAAAATTTGGTTCAATCATAGATGAGAGTGTTAGGTGTGTTTGTTCTGGTGAACAGATTCTTCTTCTAGTCTCAATTCCTACATCTTTGTTTCCGATAATCTGATATAAAGGATGATTCTTCTGTACTCGTTTGCTAGGTGTCTTTGGAGGCACTTGTTGAACTTGCTCTTCTACTTCTGCCTGATCATCTTCATCTTCCCCTTCTACTTCTTCTTCGTCTTCTACTTCTTCTTCATAAAGTTGTTCCATTGATTCATTTTCTTCTTCCTTTAATTCGTGTCCACCTGTTTCATCAATTGTTACAATGATGCTTTCCACAACTTTGTTCAACCTCAAATTGTAACACTTGTATGCTTTCCTTGTACTTGAGTAACCAACAAATACTCCTCTGTTCACACTAGAGTCAAACTTTCTCATTCTTCCATCTTCTCTTTTGATGTAGCATTTGCTTCCAAATACTCTGAAGTGCTTCACATTTGTTGGTCTTCCTTTCCATAGCTCGTAGGGAGTTTTGTCAGTGTTGTTTCTGAGCATTACTCCGTTTTGAATGTGAACCGTTGTATGGACTGCATGTGTCCAAAAAATACCTGTCAATTGGGAATCCATTATCATTGTTCGAGTCATTTCTTGTGTAATTATCATCTATTATGATAATGTTCCTTTGTTTTTGAACCACTCTTTGAACCAATCTATAAATCCATGCTCTCGTCCATACTGTCCAAGACTCTACTTGCGCAATTGTCTATAATGTTGACCCATTTATCACTATACTATCATGAAGTCTTGATTAATCCATCAAATTGTACTTCTGCTAACTGACTGCTCCGGATCTGACTTCTCAAGCTCTTCAAGCTACTTTAAGGATGGTTCTTTGGTCTGTCATAGCTATTGCATAGACTCCCCCTATGTAATATTCATATTACCTGGGAGTCTCTAAGCCGGATGGCTCAGAACAATTCCTTCTATGATGTGTATTCATCATCATCTTCATTGGTAGATCCATCATCTCTTTGAGCTCTTATTTCTTTCTTTCTGTCTATGGATTCATCTTTCACTATAATGCCTGAAAGTACAATCTCTTGAACATGTTCCTTATTAACCTGTCCTTCTTTTCTTTCAGTTATTTTCCAAACCTTTATGTATCTAACATCTTTCTTTTTCTCTATAGAATTTTCTTCATCTCGTTTTATTGTCAATCTTCCGATCTCCGGGACCTGGTATTTGTTCACATGTTCTTCATGTTTTCTTATCCACACTTTCTTACATATGATATCAGTTTTCTCTTTCATGGAAGTATCGATCATGCTTCTACAATCACTAGCTACGTGTCCATAATTATGGCATTTGTAACATTCAATGTTACGTGGGGCCACATAGGCATTTATTGCTTGAACATTTATTTTATAATCCCTACAATCTACAACCTTATGTCCGAAGTTTGTACAATAAAAACAATGACCATAAAATAAATTTGCATACCTGGGAGTGAATGATCTTCTTTGTGGCATAGTTCATAAGAATTTTTTCCTTGATTGATCGTGATTATGATTGAAGCTTCTTTGTGGCTTGAACATGGATGGTCTTCTTGAAGATGTATCTTCAATAGTTTTCTTAGATTCTGGTTGACCATGATTCCTTCCTTTGAGTACTTCTACATAACTCTTTTTATTTTCTTCATTCTTCTTTTCTAGCAACCTATAATGCTTCTCTTCATTCTCTATAACTGATGTGGATGTTTCTATCTCTTCAATGTTCTTGTTGAACTTGACGATTTTAGTTCTCAATGTGACAACTTCTTCTTCGAGCTTCTCAACCTCTTCTTCTCTCTTCATTATCTGAGACTTCATGAATTCTACGATTCTTTTCACTTCTTCAAGATGAATTTTTAATGTGATTATTTCTTCTGCAAATCTTTTATCTTCTTGACCAAACTCTACCTCAAGTTGGTTTAGATCATTAGTTCTTTCCTTAAGATGATCTATCAATATCTTCTCTCTCATTTCTGCTTCTTCCTTATGTGCTTCTATGTTGGCTTTCAAATATTTCTTTTGATATTTAAGAGTTTCTTCGACCTTTCTAGCTTCTTCTAGCTGAGTTCTTAAGTTTTCGATGACCTGTTGGGCTTCTTAAAAAATATGAACACTTTCTTTTTGTTTCATCAATTCTTTCTTGAGTGACTTGTTTTCTTCTCTTAGTTCATCTAAAGCATTAATCAATTCTTTGGTGATTATGTACTCTTCATCTTCTTAATTTGTTTGACATGGTGAACATAATTCTTCTTGATCTATATCTGCATCTTCTTTGACATTTTCTGAATCTGCGATGGGTGAAGAATATATTTCATGTAGTTTATCTCAAAGTTCTTTGACTGATGAACATTTACCAACCTTTTCTCTTACCGGATTAGGTAATCCTTCCCAGATGAAATCCATTGATATTTTGTTATTCTTCTTTAATTTCTTCTTGGTTGCAGTCTTTTCCCTTTTTAAACTATCATATCATGTAACAACTGATAGTCAAAATAATGTCCCTATGCCTGTAAAAATACTTTCGTCCTTCTGCTCCACATATCATAATTAAAACCATTTTCACCATTAAACATTTGTACTCCATTCTCATAATAATCCATGATCTCCTTCCAATGGTTAAATTGTTTCTTGAAGGAACCGACTTTGATTCCAATTGTTGGATTACTGAGAGGGGGGGAAAATCAGTAATAGAGCAATTTAATCATTTTTAACCATATAATGCAAGCGTTATATAGTCTAGCATTATCATCCAATAATTGCATAGTAAATAAACAATGAACAAATGATCAATTATACACATACACAGTACACCAATGTTCTTACGTGGAAACCCAAAGCGGGAGAAAACCACAGAATATTTTTTCTTATATGTCTTGAAGAATTACATTCATTGGAAACACCAACTTCCTTTGTTTTCCAGATGCAACTGGAGGAGGCTCCAACCCCCTAGTTTCTCAAGCTACAACCTGAGGGAAGCTCCAACTCCCCAATTCTCTAGATACAACCAGAAGGAGGCTACAACCCCCTAAGTTCTCTGACTACAATTGGAAGGTGGCTACAACCACCTTTCCTTGCCCCATCCAACTGCCCTGAAATATAAATTCCAAATGTAGAAAACCTATCACTGTCACTGAATCAACCACTATCACTGTCAACCTGTCACTGTCAACTTGTACCAATAACCTGTAACAACCTGTATCAATCAACCTGCACCAAACAACCTATGCCAATAACCTGAACCAATATGTACCATGCATCAACCTTTACTCATCAAGATGTACTGACGTCATCAACTATACACCTCATGTATGTGCCAACTCATCAGCTATACACCTCATGTATGTGCCAACTCATCAACTACTTGTCTCAACCATGTACCCAACATGTACCTCAACCATATACCAAAGACATACACCAATATAACCATAAAAAATTATCTAACAATTCATCACTCTATCCATAAACCAAATACCATAAACTCTTACATCAACCTATGTGCCACAACCTCATTGTTATGTAGCCTCAAGCTAAACCAACAACTTTAGCAACACATCATAACCAAAAGACCAATACCCATATGCCAAATACCAACTGTATTCCTCAACAAATCTGATATATGCAGCAACACTGAACATCCAATACCATCTCAAGAGCTAAACCATAGCTCACAAAACATACCTCAAACAAGATATGTCATATCTCTCATAAATAGACCCCAACCATGTTGTTGCCGCAATTTTTTTGACGCACTTTTTCTGTCGCGATTTTTCTGTCGCACTTTTCCTGCCACACTTTTTCTGCCGCACTTTTCCTACTGCACTTTTCCTTCCGCACTTTTCTCTATCAATAATACCTGCACAAATAACTTTTCACAAAATAGATATTCAATAGGTTCAAGTGTGATTAAATGAGAGAGTCTTGCCTCTTATTTATACTTTCATGTAGCATCCCACTTTCCTTATTTTAGGGAGTTCTCCATTAACTTTATTGTTTAAATAATTTATTTTTCAAACACTTTGACTACTTTGACCTTTTGGGGCTTCTAGATGACTCATGAGGGTTCTCCAACTTTACATGGCCATAACTCTCTAACCGTGAGGAGTTATGTGATGTTCCACATACCACCGGAAATGGCGTGACATGTACTATCCATTTAGAATAGTCTTACCTGCAAATATATCAAAACTCATACCATTATCCATCAAACAAACTTGGGTCCATTACCCAAACCTTTGTGCTACTGGAATTCGCTACCAGACTTTCTTCAAGGGTTAACATCAATGACAACCAACCCAATTAATCAACATCGTTCAAGAGGTCTATTTAACCTGGTATACCTTGTAACAACACTTGCAAGAGTTTGAGGTACATGTTGCTCTTGTTGTTGTACATTTTGATTTTCTAGTACCTTTGGAATTTTTTTTCCAATAATCTCATCAAGCACTGTGTATTCTGGTTTTTCTTTTTCCTGTTTCTTTCCCTGCAACTGATCTATGTAGATGACTTTCTCATTGAATATGATATCTCTACTCCTAATGATTTTGTTATTTTCATAATCCCATAATCGATAACCAAAATAATTAACACGGTATCCAATAAAGGTACACTTCTTGGATTTTACCTCAAGCTTTGTTCTATTTTCTTTATCAATATGGACAAATGCTTCACAACCAAAAGTCTTCAAAAAATAATAGTTTACCTTTTTACTTGTCCATGCCTCCTCTGGAATTCCACCACCCAAAGAGCTTGAAGGTCCTTTGTTTATTAAGTAAACAACAATATCTACAACATCTGCCCAGAACTATAAGGGCAAACCAGCATGCAATCTCATACTCCTTGCACGCTCCATGATTGTCATGTTCATCCTTTCTGGCACATTATTTTCTTGTGGTGTTCCTGGAACTGTCTTCTCTCTATGAATCCCATGGTATGAACAATAATGATCAAACTCTTTGCTGCAATATTCACCTCCATTGTCTAATCTGAGACACTTCAACCTTTTTCATGGCTCATTCTCAACCAAAGCTTTACATTTCTTAAAAGTATCAAAAACATCATTTTTTTGTCAAATGCAATAAACCCAAGTTTTTCTAGTTGCGTCATCAATAAAAGTAACATAATAATAAGAGCCACCAAGAGATGATACATGAGCTGGTCCCCATACATCTATATGCACAAGCTCTAACCTTTCACGCTTCTTTTCTTTTCCAACTCTAAGAAATCTGACTCTCTTTTGTTTTCCATAAACATAATGCTCACAGAAATCCAAATCAATTTGTTTAAGATTTGGCAACAAATTTATTTTGTGAAGTATATGCATCCCCTAGACACTCATGCGTCCAAGCCTATGATACCACAATTTTGTATCCACTCCAGTAGAAGCTAAAGAGATAGAAGAGTAAGTATTTCCAGTACATAAATACAGTGTACCTACCTTATCTCCTTTTGCTATCACCAATGATCCTTTGGTGACCTTCCACACCTTATCTGTAAATATGGATATACAACCTTCACTTGCCAACTTCCCTATTGAAATTAGATTTTTCCTTAGATCTGGAACATGTCTTACCTCTTTCAACAACCATTGGTTTCCATTGCTTTGCTTTATTTTTACCTTTCCCATTCCAACAATTTTGCATGGTGTATCATTACCCAAATGAACCTGTCCAAAATCACCTTGAACATAATCTAGAAAATGTTTCCTATGGGGTGTGGCATTAAATGAAGCCCCTGAATCTACTACCCAAGACTCAAAAATATTATCTACAGAAAGAATCAAAGCATCTTGTAACACATCACCTATTACAATTGCTTCCTGATTTTTCTCCTGTTGTCCATCTCTTTGTTTCTTTGGAGCTCTACAGTCTTTTTTTAGATGTCCTTTCTTCCCACAATTCCAACACTCTATCTTTCCAAATCTGGATTTGGATTTGCCCTTCCTAGAATTCTCGTGGTTCCTTGAGCCCTTTCCTCTATCCTTTTGTCTTCCCCTGTTCTCCAGGTTTAACGCATTACCTGATGTCTCACATGTGATTTTCCGTCGCATTTCCTCACTAAGGATAACACCAACAACATCATCAAATTTTAAAGTGTTTGAACCAGAGACAGAGTTACTTACAGCCATGACCAACATTCCAGCTTTTTGGCAATGAGCACAAGATTAGAAGAGCCCTGACCTCATCATTAAAGTCCACTTTTATAGAATTTAGTTGATTAGTAATCGTATTAAATTCATTTAAATGATCTGCAATAGACCCACCTTCTCACATCTTCATATTAAATAATCTCTTCATTAGAAATACCTTATTGGACGCTGAGGGTTTTTCATACAGTTTAGCGAATGTGTCCATCAGCTCCTTCGTTGTCTTTTATTTCAAAATACTGAAAGCCATCGACGTTGTCAGGCTCAACCGTATCGTTCCGAGTGCCTTTTTGTCAAGAACCTCCCATTCTTCATCTTTGTGGTCGTTGACTTCTTTGTTATTCCACCCAATGGTAGGAATAGATCCTTCTGATATAAATAATCTTCCATCTGCATCTTCCATTACTGGTAGTTTTGGCCGTTAAATTTCTCGACCCTAAACTTTCCATCTTATGTCATTGCTCCCACTCGAACCAGGAACCCTCTTTTCCTACGAGTTACCTTTCGCTCTGATGCCAGTTGTTAGAAAAACATGATCGCGGAGCAATAAAATAAAACAAATGCAGAAATAAAACACAAAAGATACACAATACAATAGAGACATAGATATACGTGGTTCACCGAGTGTGGGCTACATCCACTAGAGAAATTTCCATGTCCTTCCTTTATTATTATCCAGCAAAATGAAGGAATACAACCTACAATACACCCGTTGTAACTTCCTCTTCTTTCTCTCATAGTCTCCTCACTCAGAATACAATATTCACAACGATACATAGTCACAATACATTTCCCTCATAAAAGAGGGTTGCCTTCTTGGGAAAAAAAAAACCATAACATAATTCTACCGTCAGATTTGCGACCTTATAATGAACGGTCCAGATTTACTATGAAATTACAATATACATTTACAAGGCAGTTTTTCCTCTAGGGGCCCGCTTGCCCCCAGACCCCGCAGAGGGGGTAACCTCCCTCTGCACTCCCCCGTGTGGAGAAGTGTACATTCTTCCGGGGTGTAAAGTCTTCATGGGGTATAAACACGGTTGAAAACAAAGACCTCTGAATCAGGAAGATAATCAGGCTCCACAACCAACAAAAAATTCCATTTCATGTCTCAAAATGGATTTGGAAAGTTCCAGACCCCAAATTTCCAAACTGGGACCTCCCACTAAAATGGGTCCTGCAAACCAATTCCTCCATTTTTTCCACCCAAAAAGTATAAAGATAGATGGAAAATCATATAATGATCGATTTCGAATCATTTGATGTGAAAGTAATTAGTCACCTTAAGGATGTCATGATTAGTTGGCTTCAGATTCCAAATTTTGTCAAATTATTGATATTATTGTGGTTGATATATTGGAAGCTTATGATTTGTTGTTGAGTAGTGGTTGTTCACATAAATTGCAAGGATATTTTGTCACCAATTGGTCACACCTATAGTTGACTTACAAAGAATAGGCTAATCAAATCATATTTGACTTGGAGACTTGCATGAAACATAATATGACAGAACTCGAGGGACATAACAAGCCTATAAATTTGGGCATTTTATTTTAGGGTTATTTATCGGAAATATATTTGGGGTGTTATGTAGCATAAGAATCACCTCTTGAAACAAAAACACAATATAAACTCCTTCATTGCACACCGACTAATAATAATGATTGTACTATAATATATTTAGCTATCATTATTTCTTCTGACTTAGTCATAGATACTAACATTTGGACTTTATACTTTGATGGCTCCAAGTTGAAAGAGGGAGCTGGGGTAGGATGTATTCTAATTGACTTGCAAAAAAGGAGGTCTTTAATCTCCTATAGACTTGAATTCAAATTCACCAACAACATAGTTGAGTATGAGGATTTAATCCAATGTCTTAGAAAAAAAATTGATCTAAAGGTAAAATGCTTGAATTTTTTTGGTGATTTAGAGATAATTGTAAGGCTGGTAAAGAACTCCATACATTGTCATTCTCCACACTTGAAGATTTATCAGTCAGAGGTTCGACGTTTAATTAATACTTTTGATGCATGTAGTATTCATTTCATTCCTTGCTCCAAAAAAAGAGAGTTGTTGACACTTTAGCTAATTTTACTTCTCATTTGACTTCTTTGAATAACGATTTTTTAGCTGAATTTATTTTTAGGTCCTTAGTGTCGGATAATGTTACCAGTTGGAGAGTATTTAATAATGATGATTATATTACTAAGTTCCTCACTAATGAAGAAACATTAAAGGATGCAATTATATATGACAAGGAGCATGCAAAATTGTAGAGGAGGCATGTGGAATATCAAGGATAATCCCATGCCTAAAGGGGTTTTGACTCTAGAAATGATGTTTTATATTCATAGAAGGTTTAGAAAAATAGTCAATGTTAAGACAAATAGTTGCTCGATGAGTTATGAGCTGATAAATTTGGGCACTCAAGAAAATCCCAAGAATATCAACTTGGGGTCATGTTGTTCAAAAAACTAAGAAGCAGGCATACTGATCCAAAAAGGATCCAGAGAAGACTAAGGATAGCTCAAAACTCGCAGAAGCAACTCAAGAAGCTCATAATGGCCTCAACAAACAGAGAAAGGGAAAAAATTCAAAGTTCTCAAAACTCAGTGAAAGTGACATCATCATAAAGAGCACGTCGCAAGATTTTCGACGGCGCAAACAACTCATCAAACAGAGTTACGGATCGAAATATATTCACGGTCAAACTAGCCTAGTCAGCGGGGGGGATGAGTCAGGATTTGTATTGTTGATGTCAACTTCAGTACGGTATGAGGGTGGGAGGGGGAAGCATTAATAAATAAAGTGTATTATTATAATACACTTTACCTATTAATTCCCCCCGCTCCCACCCTCATAGGGGGGGGGGGGGGGGGGATTAATAGATAAAGTGTATTATAATAATACACTTTATCTATTAATTCCCCCCCCTCCCATACACTTTACCCATTAATTCCGCCCCCCTCCCACCCTCATATGAGGGTGTCAGCATCCGTACAATGTATGTGGCATGCACAGGAGGCAACATGTGTCATGCTAACGTCAGCATGGTGACGTGGCAGCACCAAAGGCTGCCACATGTCACTCATATTTGTCATTTTCAAGTCATTTTGTGGACCAGTAAAAAAGCACCATGTAGCAATCCATACAGCCATGTGGTAGACCGTACAGTGACATGGAAGGATGATGTGGCAAGTCGTATGCTAACGTGGAAGGTGATGGTACAGTTGGTTGATGTGGCCCAATGGTTGGCTGCCACGTGGCCCAGTCATGGGCTGCTACATGGCAGTGGGAAAATGCTCAATGATAACCCGATAACGAAAATTCAAAAATTAAAAAGTTGTCGAGTCTGCCAAATTCAATGAGACCCCGCCAAATCTAGCACCAACAGACTATCTAGAACCATTGCTAAAGTTAGCGGAACAACATGTTTCATATATATATATATATGTGTGTGTGTGTGTGTGTGTGTGTGTGTGTGTGTGTGTGTGTGTGTGTGTGTGTGTGTTACAACAGACACCCAAAAGGGGAGGCCCATGGCTTCGACCCTGGGACCTCTCCCTTATTCAATACCTTAATACATGCTCCGCTAACCATAAGGCCGACGACCTTCCATTGTTTACATCGTCGGCTTTTTTTCTTAAAAAGTGAATACGCCCAAGTTGCAGAGGAGACACGTGAGGGTACAGACTTACACGGTTTTCAAGACATTTTTCTCAGCATTTATTGCAGGTTGCAAGGCATGAAAATCGAGACAGAGTTTCTCTTGGGCCTGGGAATGCTAGAGTCGGATCGAAGCATGGAGACAATCATTTTTGGGTAATTTGATGCCATGAATTCAATGGTGCTGTCTGTTTTCTGATCTGAGCAAAGCTTCTAAAACTTGATTTCATAATGAGGTATACTTATGTATTTTGTCAAATTCTTTTGTTGAGTTAATAAAAAGGCCTACCCATTTGAGAGCAGGACCCGGAGACGTAGTCCACCAGGGACGAACTCTGTTATCAAGTTTTGTGTTCAGATTTGATGCTTATGTTTCTTCATTATTGAGCTTTTCCTTCTTTAATGGTGCATTTTAATTTATGCTCATTTAATGCAATTCTTTATAAGTCACTTCGATGAAAAGATCCCAGATCATGTTGGTATCAAAGCAGTCATCTTTGACTTGAATTGTTGAGTGTGAATGCTTACTAGGGCCAAGCATAAACAAGGTGAAGGAACTCTTAAGATTTTCAATTCCGAATTTGGTCGTGCATCCTGAAGGAAGAAAATGGCAGAAGAGGACAAGTGTGATGAATGGGAGAAAACTTCCATATGGTCGTTTATCGTATGTCAGAAATGGTTGAATGAATGTGTGGAGACTACGAGAAGAAGATGAAGATGAAAGGTAAGAAAAAGGAACTACATGTTGATGATGATGCTTCGGTAAATCAAGGGGCTGGAGGAGACCCTCCCGAGCCTCCATCTTTGCCATCAAGTTCTAGTTCTTCTTTCTCTGAGCATTCTCATCATTCTCATCATTTATCCATAAAGACTCTTTTAAGAAACCATTATTAAAGCTTGATGTAAAATTTTCTTTACCTATGTTTAATGGAGATGTTAATCCTGAAAAGCTAGATAATTGGATTTGACAGGTTGAAGTATATTTTCGTGTTCAACATATTGATGAAGAGGAAGTTAAAGTGCAATTGGCTTCTCTTCGGTTGGAAGGCACCACTCTCGTATGGTGGGAGAGAAAACTTTGGGACAAAAGTGAGTGTGGTAATCTTCTTTCCTCATGGTCAGAATTTAAATCAGCGATAAGGAAGCAATTTTATCCATTGGGTTATTTACATAAAGCAATGATGGAATGGCAAACTTTAAGACAAATTAAAGGTCAAACCATGCAAAGTTTCACAGAAGAATTTAGGAAGAAAGATCTTGCATTAAACATTCCTTTGGATTCTTATGAAACTTTAATGAAGTATATTGGCGCACTTCACAGTTATATTCGTCATACTTTGCTCTTGTTTAACCCCACCAGTCTGGATGAAGCTTGTGTGCAAGCCACTCACCTTGAGAACATGGGAAAGCATGTTCAAGAAGATCCCACAAAGAAACCTTCCAATGTCCCACATAAGCCATTTAAGAAGTTTAAAAGGAAGGACAAGAAGACCGCCATAGTGACGAGAGAAGGAGGAAAGCCATCTTGCACTCATTGCAAGAAAAGTGGTCACGATGATGAACATTGTTGGAAACTACATCTAGAGAAGAGACCAAAACAGTTCAGTGGAAAGGGGAAGACAAAAATCGTTGCTACAGTGCAAAAAGATCTTGGTTCCGATTCAGGAGACGAAGGAAAGATCACATCAATTAGAGTACAAGGTAAAGATTCCCTTCATGCTAGTTCAAATTCCAAAATGAATCTCATGATGATGAGCGAAAGATGAATGAATTATTTCACATAAGAGTTGTATCTAAACTCACTAAGATAGATACATTGTTTGATTTGGGTTCCTAAGTAAACTTAATATCTGAAGCACTTGTCAAAAACATGGGTCTTGAAACGAAACCACATCCAAAGCCTTATCATCTTGGTTGGGTATGTGATAAAGCAAAACTTAATGTCACCAAACAATGTAGGGTCAGATTTGTTATTGCTTCAAAGTTGATTGATGAAGTGGATTTGGATGTTGTATCACTTGATATATGTGGCATAGTGTTGGGGAGTCCTTATCTTTATGATAGAAAAGCAATCTTCTTTCGTCATGAGAACAAATACCACCTTACTAAGGGGGGAGTGGAATATATTGTTAGAGCTCACAACATGAGGGTAAACACAACACTTGTTAGTGCAGGACAAATGAAGAGACTCATAAACACTAATAAGAGATATGTACTCATGGTCGTAAGGGAGAAGGATATCAGAACATCCAACGCTTTCCAAGGATGTGATCCTTCTCATAAGAAAGAATTAATTGATATTGTTTTTAAGTATGATGATATTTTCTAGGAACCAGATGAATTACCTCCTAAGAGGGAAATCCAACATGAAATACATCTTCAACAAGATTCTCCTCTTCCTAATGTGGGCATGTACATGATGGTAGTTGTGGATATGATAGAGATCAAGAAGCAGGTACAGGGATTATTGGATCAAGGGATCATCATGCCCAACTCACCTCCTTGTGGTTCTTTGATCGTGATGGTGCCAAAGAAATATGGCACATGGAGAATGTGTGTCGATTATCGAGCCTTAAATAAAATCACGGTGAAAAATCGATACCCTCTTCCTCATATAGATGATTTACTTGATTAGTTAAATAATGTTGTTTATTTCACTAAGTTGGATTTGCGCAGTGGATACCATCATATCAAGGTTGAAGAGCAGGATGCATGGAAGACTGTCTTTAAAACCAAACAAGGATTGTTTGAGTGGTTAGTTATGTCGTTTGGGCTTTGTAATGCTTTGACAACTTTCATGCGTGTAATGAATGATGTATTCGGGCCTTTTCTAGATGATTTTGTGATTGTATATTTAGACGACATTCTTATTTTTAGCGGGACTTGGGATGAACATGTGAGGCATGTAAAGCAAGTATTGGATACTTTGCAAAGGGAAAAGTTGTATGTAAAACTGTCCAAATGTGAATTTGGTAAGCTTGCATTTGTGTACTTAGGTCATATTGTAGGAGGAGGACAATTAAAAATTGATCCTTCCAAGATTGATGTAATTGTAAATTGGCCTGAGCCCAAAAATGTAACCGAGATACAGAGCTTCTTAGGTGCAATCCAGTATTGGAGGAGGTTCATTTCAAACTTCTCCTTCATAGCAGCTCCTTTGCATGCCTTAACCAGTGTGAAGAACACTTTTCAGTGGGGAGGAAAGCAACAAAAAGCTTTTGACACTTCGAAGGAAACAATCAGTACCACACTGGTATTAGCACTACCGAATCTTCAATAGCCCTTTGATATCGAGACAGATGCCAGTGGATACGCCATGGGTGCAGTCTTGATGCAATATTGTAAGCCTATATGTACCACTATGAAAATTTTAACCAAGTTGTTGTTAACTATCCTACATATGATAAAGAGTTTTATGCATTAGTTCAAAGTGTAAAGAAATGGAAGCACTACTTGTTAGGAAAGGAGACAATCATACATACAGATCACCAACCCTTACAATATCTCCAAGCACAAACCAAACTGCAACAATCTCGACACTACAGATGGATGGGTTTCCTACAACAATTTCCTTTGGTAATCAAGTACGAAAAGGGTATAAGTAACAAGGTAGATGATATGCTTTCTAGACCTCGTCTTGCTACTTCTATTATTTTGAAGAATACTTATTTATCTCATGATATCTATGTGGAACAATATGCCATTGATGAAGATTTTAAAGAAGTATATGAGAAGCTAACCCATGTCGCACAGGTAGAGAACTATTGTCTACAGGGAAAACTACTCTACCATCTTGGAAAGTTATGTATTCCTACAAGTGAACGAGTCCATGTAATACGATAAGCTCACACTTCTCTTGTGTCTGGGCATTTTGGGGTAGGAAAAACTATGCCTCATTTGCAAAGGTTTTGTTACTAGCCTCAAATTAAAGCAATTGTAACTAAATATGTAAACGGGTGTGTGATGTGTTCTACTTGTAAGCCCACTAATAGGAAACTGGGGCTATACTCACCACTACCTATTCCATCCCATCCATGGGAAAGCATCTCCATGGATTTTGTAGGGGGTTTACCAATGTCGAAAGGGGGTCATGACTATTTATATGTTGTAGTGGATAGGTTCAACAAAATGCACATCTTAATGCCATGTAAAAAGCATATCACTATTGAGCAGACTGTTAATTTCTTCTTTCAGTATGTTTAGGTTCACTTTGGGTTACCCACTTCCATTATCTTAGTTCGAGATACTCGATTCCTTGGGGATTTTTAGACAAGCTTGTGGAGAATGATGGACACCAAGTTGAAGAGGAGCACTACTTTCCATCCACAGAACCGATGGACAAACAAAGGTTGTAAACTGAACAATGGTATTTTTGCTTCGAGGCTACTGCAGCAAGCATCCCAAGTTATGGGATGAACATATATCCTATGTATTGTTGATGAATGTAGCTATGTGAGACATTCTCCAGCTTACAAACCTGTGAGGTGTGGATCATTGCAGCTATGTGAAGTCTTTCTCTCAGCTTACAAACCTAAGAGAAATCCCCTAAGAAGGGTATGTGGTTCTTGCCTGAGACAGAGCTAGGAACGTAGAGATGACCTCCTCCATTCAGAGAGTTGAGAAGAAATCTAGATGATTATCCAATGGAAAAGTGATCTGTTGAGTTAGGATGTGCTTGTGGTTGAGCACAAGGTGAACGTGTGAAATCCCAAAGTGTTGGGTGCATCATCATGAGAATAGAAATGAAGATGATCTATTAGCCTCCTCTGAGCAGCAGAGTTGATGAGAAGACTCCAGATGATTCTCCTGTCGGTGGCAGTGGGAAAGCAAATTTGTAGAGTGGACATGCCTGTGGACGAGCACAGGTGAACGTGTGAAGACTTGGTTCTTATGTGTAATGCAGTGAATCATAGCTATGACAACCCTATGGATGTGCCCCTAGTGGATGAGCACTAGTGGGTGTATCAGATCCTTTGCTATATATTATTCAAGAGTCAAACCTACTTGTAACCCTAATTGTTATGTAAAGGGTACAGATCGACCCCACCTTAATATGTTTAATATTAAATGTAATAGATAATTAATATCAATATCAATATTAATATTAATATTAATTATAACAATAATAATAATAATATATTTGACTTGGAGAGGTCGGCCCTATTGAGCCAATAGACGCCTTTGTTGATTGGTCAAGTCTAATATAAGTAAGGGATGATTCTCCATTGTAGAATCATATCTTCCTTGTGTGTTTGGAAATTACAACAAATACATCTACTTGGGAAAAGGTGCACACCTCTCTTGGGCGCTAGTCTTTTAGGGCTTAAGCACCCTCTTGTGTGCTAAGTCATTCTTGGTGGTGAAAGGTATTTCTCTTGAAGAATATAGCAAAGGATTTGGCTGGGTTTTCTTCCCTTGTTGAGAAGGGTTTCCCAGGATATTTCTTGTGTTCTTGTGCATGGTGTTTCTTCTTGTGATCTTGGTTGCTGCAACATTCTTGCTTATGGTTAAGACATGATAAAATAAATGAAATACACACTTAACCTAGCTTATTGAAAATTCAACATGGTATTATAGCATAGGTCTTGAAGATCCCATTGCACAAGCATTTTCCAGCTCTTTCACTATCTCATTTGTAGAAACTGTACGACCCTCCCGGGGTTTCCAAAAAATCCGTACAACCTCCTTTTATGAAAGCTTTCACCACTCAAAACTTGGACGCTTGGGCTGAAAAAAACATAGAATGGTATGACCTTCTTCAGCATACCTCCAGCAAGTCTCAAATCTAAATTCCGGGCATTTCAAAATTTTGACACTAAGGGTTTCGTCAAAATTCTGCAAAAAATTATGAATTGTATTTCTGAGAATTTCTTGAAGAAGCTCCACAACCTACCAAGGCTATCATATTTATTAAAGGCTTATTGTTGGCAGTCATAAGCCCCCAAAAACCTAAAAGTGCTACCCTAGCCTAACCATTACATTTTCTAGCCTAGTTTACAAGGGTTTGTGAAGATGAGCAAATTCATGATGGGAAGAAAGCTCAGTACAAGACTCCAAAGCAATGAAGACATCAACATCTCAACATTCTCAAGTATGGTTCCTATCAATGACAATACTTGGCTAATTGACAGTGGTGCCTCCAGGCACATGACCGATATCAGAAATCATCTAACACACTTCATTGAGAAAGAGACACATCTACATGTTGTCCTTGGAGATGATGCTAGATATAATGTGAGAGGAGTTGGAATTTCCACCTTCCAACTAGATTCAGATATGCAACTTAAACTAGAATAAGTTCTATATGTACCAGGAATGAAGAGAAACCTTGTCTCTATTTCGGCCCTTGAAGACAAAGGTTACAAAATTACCTTCTCAGAAGGAAGAGTCCTTGCATGGCACAAAGACTCCCATATCAACTCTTCCAAAGTAATTGGTGTTAGAGAAAACAACTTATACAAGTTGACCATCAAACCAGTTCAAGCCTTACTACATGACACTATCAGCTTTAGTGAGCTATGGCATAGAATACTTGCTCACATTCATTATAGAGCTCTTCCAGCTCTCGGGAAAATGGTAATAGGTCTACCAAAGATCCAGATCCAGCATAAAGGTGTTTGTAAAGGTTGTGCCCTTGGTAAAAATGTTAAAGGATCCTTTCCTAGTAGTGATAACCGATCCAAGGAAATCTTGGACTTGATACATTCAGATGTAAGTGGGCCAATGATTGTTGCATCCTTAAATGGGTACTTGTACTATGTACTCTTCATAGATGATCACTCCATGAAAACTTGGATTTAATTTATGAAGAACAAGGATGGAGTCCTTGCCAAGTTTCAAGAATTCAAAGCTTAGGTTGAAAACATGACTAGAAGGAAAATCAAAGTATTGAGATCAGACAATGGAGGAGAATACACCTCAAAAGAATTTATCAGTTTTTGTATTGAAGCAGGGATCAAGAGGGAGCTCACAGTTCTGTACAATCCTCAACAAAATGGGGTTGTTGAAAGGAAGAACAGAACTATCATTGAGGCAACTAAAGCAATGATACAAGATCAGAGTATACCCATGACTCTATGGGCAGAAGCATGTATGACAGTAGTATATGTTCAAAACCATAGTCCTCATAAGATCCTAAAGAACATTACTCCAGAAGAAGCATTCACCAAAGTGAAGCCTAAGATCGGACACTTCATAATATTTGGATGTCCAGTGTATCTTCATGTACCCAAAGAAAAGAGATCCAAACTAGAACCTTCAGGAAGAAAGGGTACATTTGTAGGATACGGTGAATCCTCAAAAGCATATCGAAACTACATCCCAGGTCAGAGACAAATTGAAGTAAGTAGAGATGTTACTTTTGAAGAAGAAGTAGCCTTCCAAAAATCAAGAGAAGCTCCGATGGAAATAGATAGTGAAACAATACCTCCTCCTCATCCAACAGTTCAAAGGGAGACATATATTGTTCCAGATGAGCCAACAACACCGTTTGACCCAGTTACTCCAGCATATTCGGTTTCCCCAAGTAATATACCTAGAGACATCACAGTTGGACATAAAAGACCTACTTGGGCTCGACAAACTTTAGAAGAAGTAGAAGGGCATAAAGCCCCATAAGGAGCAACCAGAGAAAGCAAAAGGCCTAAGATATTCTCAAGCTACCTTTCATCCTTAAATCACATTATTGATTTAGAGCCAACTTGTCATGGAGAAGCCTCAGGTGAGAAAGTATGGCAAGATGCCATGACTAAAGAATATCAATCCATACTAAAGAATGATGTATGGGATGTTGTCCCAAGACCAGAGGGAAAGTCCGTAGTGACTTCCAAATGGATTTACAAAATCAAACATGCTGCTGATGGAAGCATTGAAAAATAGAAAGCAATATTTGTGGCCATAGGGTTCTCACAAATAGAGGGAGTTGACTATGACGAGACTTTTGCACCAATAGCTAGGTATACCTCCATTCGATCTATCATTGCACTAGCTGCTTCCATGGGTTGGAAGCTACATCAGATGGATGTAAAGACAACCTTTCTCAATGTTGAAATTGAGGAAGAAGTCTATATTGAACATCTAAAAGGTTTTGTTATACACAACAAAAAATCTCATGTATGCAGATTGAAGAAAGCCCCATACGGTCTAAAACAAGCATGACGTGCTTGGTACGAAAAAATGGATGGTTTCCTGATGAGTTTGGGTTTCAACAAAAGCACAATTGACCCAAACTTATATTATCACATTGATGGTAATGAGTGTTTGATTCTAGTTCTATATGTGGATGATCTTTTCATCACCGGTTCAGAGAGACTCATTGTTGAATGCAAGCAGGCATTAACTGCCAAATTTAAAATGAAGGATTTGGGCCAAATGCATTATTTCTTGGGACTAGAAGTATGGTAGAGATCAGATGAGACTTTCTTATGTCAAGGAAAATATATTTTGGAGATACTGAAAAGGTTCAAAATGACTGATTGTAAATCCATGCCTACTCCAATGGTAATGGACTTAAAGAAGATGAATGACACAGATTCAGGAGATGTAGATCCACATTTATATCGACAACTTATTGGATCCTTGATGTATCTGGTTAACACTAGACCAGACATTTTCTATGCAGTAAATGTGCTTAGCCAGTTTATGAGCCAACCAAAACAAACACACTGGATAGCTGCAAAACACATATTGAGATACTTACAAGGTACAATTGGTTATGGCCTAAGATATGCAGCCAATGTGGACCTAAGTCTAGAAGGATATGTCGATGCAGATTGGGCAAGAAGTGTAGTAGACAGAAAGAGCACCTCAGGTAGCTACTTCACCCTAGGATCAGCCATGGTTTCTCGGTGCAGTAGAAAACAAAGCTCTGTGGCTTTGAGTATAGCAGAGGCATAATACATTGCACTGAGCGTGGCAGTTCGTGAAGCTGTATGGCTTCACAAAATTTTGACAAAATTGTTCGATCATGAGATGGATCCGACGACTATTCATTGTGACAACCAGAGTTGTGTAAAGCTCTTCGAGAACCCAATATTTCATGACAAATCGAAACACATTGAAATTAAGTATCACTATATCAGAGACATGGTGTAGAGGAAGACAATACATGTACAATATCTTTCTACTCGTGAACAAATTGCAGATATCTTCACCAAACCACTTGCCAAGACAAAGTTCGAGTATTTCCGTGAGTGATACAGGTGGATATCAGTGGCCACCCACCTTTTCCAGCTGGCTCAAAACAACTTTCTAGCAATTTTGATAATTTACTATTTTTAGCAGTTTTCGGGTCCTGAACTTCCGGAGCTGTTTTGAGGCCCTAAACGACATTTTTTGGGGTGAGCTTCTGGATCCGTTTTGAGGCCCTAAACGACATTTTTTGGGGTGAACTTCTGGAGCCGATTTGAGGCCCTAAACGACGTTTTTTTAGGTCTGTTGTGGTTGCAAATCATGAAATTTTGTGCAACTGTTGTAGTCCTCAGATAGATCTTTCCAATGGACTATCATACGCCTAAAACGAAGATTGTATGCAAAAGTTACGACCCTGGGAAGTTGATGTACTGACTTACCCAAATGGGGCCCACATGACTTTTGGCGCTTCATCTCATAGAGTTAGGTTTTTGGATGTTTAGGGTTTTTGAAACTCTTGTTTATTGTAAAAAGGCCTTGAGAGCCTCATTGTAATCATCTTCTTGCGAATGAGCGCAGTCGTCACATCTCTTCTCAGAGATAAGCCACCACCATTCCAACAAGCTTGTTTTCCGCTACATTTTACAGTTTCATCTTATTTCCTTATTGAATAGAAAACCAGTTTTATTGTATCTATGTTATTATGTGTTAAGCATCTGGTAATAATCTGTAGTTATTTCATTCTACTCATAAAATCCGGATCAGTGAGAAACTTGGCCTAATGGAAAATGCCTCCCTAGCTGAGAGGGAGTGTTGATGAATGCAACTATGTGAGACATTCTCCAACTTACAAACCTATGAGGTGTGGATCATTGCAACTATGTGAAGTCTTTCTCTCAGCTTACAAACCTGAGAGAAAGCCCCTAAGAACGGTGTGATGTTCCTGCCTGAGACAAAGCTGGGAATGTAGAGATGATCTCCTCCATTCAGAGAGTTGAGAAGAACTCCAGATGATTATCCAGTGGAAAAGCGATCTGTTGAGTTAGGACGTGCCTGTTGCTGAGCACAAGGTGAACGTGTGAAATCCCAAAGTGATGGGTGCATCGTCATGAGAACATAAATGAAGATGATGTATTAGCCTCCTCTGAGTAGCAGAGTTGACGAGAAGACTCCAGATGATTTTCCTGTCGGTGGCAGTGGGAAAGTAGATCTATAGAGTGGACGTGCATGTGGACGAGCACATGTGAACGTGTGAAGACCTGGTTCTTCTGTGTAATGCAGTGAATCAGAGTTATGACATCCCTATGGATGTGCCCCTAGTGGATGAGCACTAGTGGGTGTATCAGATCCTTTGCTATATATTGTTCAAGAGTCAGACCTACCTGTAACCCTAATTGTTATGTAAAGGGTACAGGTCGGCCCCACCTTAATATGTTTAATATTAAATGTAAAAGATAATTAATATTAATATCAATATCAATATTAATATTAATATTAATATTAATATTAATATTAATTAATATTAATATATTTGACTTAGAGAGGTCGGCCCTATTGAGCCAATAGACGTCTTTGTTGATTGGTCAAGTCTAATATAAGTAAGGGATGATTCTCCATTGTAGAATCATATCTTCCTTGTGTGTTTAGAAATTACAGCAAATACATCTACTTGGGAAAAGGTGTGCACCTCTCTTGGGTGCTAGTCTTCTAGGGCTTAAGCACCCTCTTATGTGCTAAGTCATTCTTGGTGGTGAAAGGTATTTCTCTTAAAGAATATAGCAAAGGATTTGGCTAGGTTTTCTTCCCTTGTTGAGAAGGGTTTCCTAGGATATTTCTTGTGTTCTTGTGCATGGTGTTTCTTCTTGTGATCTTGGTTGCTGCAACATTCTTGCTTATGGTTAAGACATGATAAAATAAATGAACTACATGCTTAACCTAGCTTATTGAAAATTCAACATGTACAACATGCTTATAACCGAGCCTTACATTCCTCCACTCGGTGTTTGCCTTTTGAGACATATTTTGGGTACCTACCTAAAGTTCCTTTGGATTTGATGTATGGGAGAGATGTCGATTCAAATGAAGAAAGAAATGAAGACATAGCCTGCAAGTTCATCTAGAGTATTCAACAAGTACACCAAGCAGTCAGGGAACAGTTGGAGAAAATTCAAGCACAATATAAAGCTCGGCATGAAAAACACAGGGTTGATCATTAGTTTCAGGTTGGAGACTAGGTATGGCTTCACATCAACAAGGAGAGATTGAAGGGTGAAGGCAAGAAACTCAAGCCCATTCGTTATTGACCCTTCACTATTTTGGAGAAAAGTGGTACCAATGCTTTTCGTCTGGATCTTCCACCTTATATGCAGATTTACTCAGTTGTAAATGTAGAGAACTTGAAACTTTTTGAGCCTCCCATGATCATGGATTAGGATGAGGAAGTTTCAATACCTTCAGTTGGTGAGTTTTCTCCTGATTACTTAGATGAGCTAAAGGAAAGTATCATCCTGGACAGAAGGACGAGGACTTCACGTAGGGGTGATGTTGATTATCTTCAAGTAGGCTTAAAGGGCACACATCTAAGCAGGGCAAAGTGTATTAAGAAGGACAAGGTGAGGGAACTCTTCCCTCACTTATCTGTTGATTGATGAAATCTTTTGGTGGTCCAAAAAGATCTCAGTGGGAAGGCGTGATCAAAAAAGGATTCACAGAAGACTAAGGACAACTCAGAACTCGCAGAAGCAACTCACGAAGTTCAGAATGGCCTCAACAAACAGAGAAAGGCAAAAAATTAAAAGTTCTCAAAACTTAGTGAAAGTGACATCATCACGAAGAGCGTGTCGTAAGCTTTTCGACGACTCAAACGGCTCGTCAAACGGATTTACGGATCGAAAGATATTCGCGATCAAAGTTTGGTCAAACTAGCCTAGTCAACAGGGGGATGAGTCAACATCCGTACTGTTGACGTCAACATCAGTACAGATGACGTCAACATCTGTACAATGTACTTGGCATGAGCAGGAGGTGACACATGTCATGCTGACGTGGCAACACCATAGGCTGCCATGTGTACAACCACATGGCATACCGTACAGTGACATGGCAAATGATGTGGCAGGTCATACGTTGACGTGGTAGGTGATGGTACAGTTGGTTGACGTGGCCCAATGGTTGGATGCCATGTGGCCCAGTCATGGGCTGCCATGTGGCAATGGGAAAATGCCCAATGACAACCTGAGAATGAAAATTCAAAAATTAAAAAGTTGGTGGGTCCGCCAAATCTGGCACCAACGGATTATCTAGAACCATTGCTAAAGTTAGTGAAACAACATGTTTCATATGTATATATACATGTTACAACGGATACCTAAAAGGGGAGACCTGCGGGTTCGACCCCGGGACCTCCCCCTTATTCAATGCCTTAATACATGCTCCGTTAACCATAAGGCCAACAACCTTCNGGAGGCGCGTGAGGGTACTGACCAACATGCTTTTCGAGACATTTTTCTCAGCATTTATTGCAGGTTGCAGGGCATAGAAACCGAGACAGAGTTTCTCTTGGGCTTAGGAGTGCCAGAGTCGGATCGAAGCATGGAGACAATCATTTTTGGGTAATTCGATGCCACGAATTCAATGGTGTTGTTTGTTTTCTGATCTGAGCAAAGCTTCTGCAACTTGATTTCAGAATGAGGTATACTTATGTATTTTGCCAAATTCTTTTGCTGAGTTAATAAAAAAGCCTACCCATTGGACCCAGAGACGTAGTCCACCAGGGACGAACTCCATTATCAAGTTTTTGTGTTCAGATTTGATGCTTATGTCTCTTCATTATTAAGCTTTTCCTTCTTTAATGATGCATTTTAATTTATGCTCATTTAATGCAATTCTTTATAAGTCACTTCGATGAAAAGATCCTGGATCACATACATTCAATTGCTTTAATAATATAAGGACATATTTTCCTAGACATATTAAGA
>ML799884.1:283523-309174 GCA_009831015.1 Picea engelmannii | reverse complement strand
TTGTATTCACTTTCTATATAGTTTGGAAGTTTGTATTCACTTTCTATATAGTTTGGATTCAAAGCCTAGTTTTGACATCAATATAGTTAACTTTGAAGTTGTTTTTAATGTTACTCATCATTATTAAATTTTATGATAGTGACACACTATGATTATTGCTGTTAAAAAGGATATGTCAATGACATTAATGAGGTCACATCAAAGCTTAACTATAACATGAGTATAACTAGTGTCAATTAATTAGTTGTTATTAATGTTAGTGGTTGTTATTAGATTTTATGATAGTAACATAACATAGATAGTGCCATTGAAAATGATATGTTAATGACATTAACATAGATTCATATGAACACCATATTTATCAAATGTCGAAAGGGATCAAAGGATAATCTTTTGAGATGCAAATGTTTTTATCATTTAAAGTGGATCTAAGTTGGTTGTAGTCTCAATCCACCACTCAGTGGAAATCATAACTCAAAACTTATGCATATGGATATGCAAAATACAATTTTGATTATTGTCAATATATTTACATTTGCATTTTAACAATATTTCTATGTAAATATCATATCTATGGTTGTCAATTGGATTTAGCTCAAGTGGTTGGGAGGAATCATTGTTATCCTCCCCAACCAAGTTCAATTCCCGCAAGTGACATGTTGAGCTCTTAATGAGTATATTGTTGTAACAACTTCGAGCCCTGATGTACATGTTACTAAACTCTAATATGTTTCTAGGCAAAAGTGAGTACCAATAGAAAGGTTTTTTTATAAACGAGGGGTAGATTTGGGAACATTATTGCTTTTCCCTAAAAAACAATCATGTGAGGATTACAAAGGCTAAAGGTGAAATTGTGTTGTCAAGAAATCCAAATGCGGGTGGATATACTCCAATATTAGGTTACAAATCTCTTGGAGATGAAGAATGATCCCAAGATATAGCATGGTGGTTCAAAGATGTTTGAAAGTTCAAGTGCCCCCTCAAGGTGAGAGATTTCATATGGCTTGTTCTTAATAACAAGGTCCCAACCTGCGATTATATGTAAAAAAGAGGATGGAACATGCCTAAATATGATTGATTAATTTGTCAATGGTGGTAATAAATATAATATGATGGAATTGTTATTATTTTTTTTCATTTGAACAAACATAAGTTTTTCCATAAAATAATAGATCTAATAGAACTACAACAACACTTTTATAAATAAAATAAAAACTAAAATTATTATTATATATAATAGGTAAATTAGGTTGATGCGAGCATGATGGAATAATGTTTTCACACGTTCTCCCATAATAGACAATTTTTTTTTTCTTCATATTGTTGGTTTGTTTTTAAGATCCAGGGTGTATAGAGTTGTTCAACAAAGCTTTAATGTAGTCTTAATTGTGACAAGATTGTGTTAATTGCAACTAATACATACTTGGTGGAGCACATTTGAGAGTACTCATATTCCATTCCATTCCATGGCGAAGAAAGTCTACATAAATATGACTACAAGAAAATTGTCCATAAATCTATTTTCTTCAAATTGTCTATAATTTGGCATGATAGTCCCCATTATGTTGTAAATAAGAAAAAATAAGCATACATGTTGATGAGAGCATTATTATCGATGTTATGTAGAGTCGCTAAAATTGACTTTGACATGGAGGGAGTCACTATTATAGAGAAGTGCGTGGTTGCCTCACGGTTGTATGGAAAATGTTGCTTTAGCAATGAGTTCTTATTCTTCTCTTGAACTTCAAATTTGGAAGTAGACGAGGATGAGGGATTTATTGTGTCCTTTGTCCATAATGAATGCATAGGCATTTAAATCACTGTGGTGATGGATTCTTAATCTCCAATGCTAGAGATCATCACCTCGATTGAGCTCCCCATTTTTTTTGGATATGTTCTTAGCTAGGGAACTATGCCAAGGCATCCACTAGAGGCTTTGAGCCTCCCCAATTTAGACTAATATAGAAATTCCAGCAGCTAGAGGGGGTATCCCTCAATCTTAATATGTACAAGAAAGCTCAAATGCAATCAGATCTACACCACATTGAAACAAATATGACATAGATCTTTGAAAAATGCACGTCTCAAATTTTTGAACAAGAGGACATGGATATCCTAAAGTCACTGCATGAGAAGAAGGAATCTATTCTTTCTATTGAAGAATCTACATGGAGGCTTAGAAGTCGAGCTGTCTGGATCAACAATGGTGATAAGAACACTAAATTCTTCCATAAGTATGCCACTCAGAGAAGATCTCAAAATACTATATGGGATATAAAAGACGATGTTGGTGTTCTACATTCATCGAAATTTGAGATTAAGAAGATTGCAATGAAACATTTTAAAGATTAGCACAACTCGATTGAGGCAGAGGATATCTGCAGCCATATCAAGGTACTTAAACACATGCCAAAGTTTTTTAATGATTTAGATAAAGAAGAGATTGACAAAGTAGTCGTGATTGAAGAAGTTAAAGAAACAGTTTGCTCTATGCCTAAGGACAAAATCCCAGGCCCGGATGGATGAACACATGAACTCTTCCAGACTTTCTTTGAGATTATGGGGGAGGATCTTCACAAGGCCATTGAAGAATACAGATTTTCTGGCATTATTCCAGGAGCACTCAATGCTACCTTCTTCACCCTTATTCCCAAGGTAAACAAGCCAGAAATATTTCATGATTTCAGGCCAATTTCCCTTTGTAATTTTGCTTATAAAGTCATTTCAAAAATTATCGCCACAAGGATGAAACAAAAAATGGCAGATTTTATCTCCTTCGAACAATTTGGTTTCTTAAAGGATCGATTAATCTTTGATGTTGTTGGTATAGCTCAAGAATGTCTACACACGCCTAAGTCTAAGAAGTTAAGCACCATTATCCTTAAGCTGGATTTGAAGAAAGCATACGATAGGGTAAGTTGGAAATTTCTAAGACTGTTATTAACTCAGGTCGGGTTAAACTGGGAGGTTACCCAAAGGATTATGGCATGTATTACCTCAGTTAATATGGAAATCTTAATTAATGGCTCTCCAACATATTTCTTCAAAATTTTTTGAGGACTCCGTCAAGGCTGTCCACTCTCCCCCCTTTTATTTCTTCTGGTTGTTGAATGTTTAAGAAGATTACTGAAGAAGGTTGTAGTGGATGGGACCTTTCATGGTCTCAAAATTGCTACAGATTCCATAGTTTCACATCTTCTCTTTGCAGATGATGTTTTAATTTTAGGAAATGGGAAAATTAAAGAGTGAATGGAATTCCAATCTATCTTAACTAGTTTTTGTTTCGCCTCGGGGATGGACATAAATTTTCAAAAATCATGTTTTCTTGCTCAAAACATTGAGCCCAGCCTAGAATAAAGGATTCAATCAACATTCAATATCAAGTTCATTAAATTTGATGAAGGCATGAAATATCTTGGTTTTTATTTAAAACCAAACTGCTACAGGGTAGCGGACTGGAACTGGATGATTCAAAAGATTGAAAAAAGAATTAGCAATTGAACTTTCAGGTGGCTCTCTTTAGGTGGCATATTGGTCTTAGCGAAATCAATGCTACAAAGCTTCTTGTGTACTGGCTCAGTTTAGCAAAGATTCCTGCTACTATTTTACACAAGGTTCAACAACTCATGGCAACTTTTATATGGAGAGGAGCTCACAAAACTACAGGCTATCACTTAACCAAATGGAAAAACATTGCCAGTCCAAAGGAAAATGGTGGATGGGGTATAAGGAATATATTATGGTTTGCCCACTCCTTGGCTGCAAAATCTTGTTGGAGAGGACTATTTGGTAATATTCTATGGAGTCGGATACTTAAAAGGAAATATTTAAAAGGAGTAGATCTGACCTCCTAGCTAAGGAAAGAAGATTATAAATATCCTACTGCCTCTATAATCTGGAAAAATTTCTTGGGTTCTTTACATATTATAAAGCGATGGTTGGCTTAGCAAATTGGGAGTGGTAAACAAGTCATTATTGGAAAGGATCCTTTCATTGGAGACAATGCATCTTTCAAGCTCTCAGCACCCTTAATTCAACATCTCAATAGTCGATATATTTATACTTTAGCACAAGCAACCCCACCAAGAATACTAGGCACTACACAAAGTTGGATAGATGCCAATCAACTTGGACTATCAGGCGATTTGTCAACTGAATGGAATGATTACATTTTAAATTTAA
The DNA here is from genome assembly GCA_009831015.1 of Picea engelmannii. Lineage (NCBI taxonomy): Eukaryota > Viridiplantae > Streptophyta > Pinopsida > Pinales > Pinaceae > Picea > Picea engelmannii. The sequence goes on along the minus strand of ML799884.1, from coordinate 304,992 downwards.
AAAGCAGTGGAATTATCCTTAATAATTCAAACGACAAAATTGTCTGGTCTTGGAATAGGGCTATGGGAACAATAACTGTTGATCTAGCATATAATCCATCTCTTACTATCAAAACAAAGAAAGATCTAGGTGGTGGTACAAGGCTATTTGGAAATTTAATATCCCTAGTAAAATTACATGCTTCATATGGTTATGCTTAAAGGATTGTATCATCACTCGTGCAAATTTTAGAAAATGGGGAGGCATTGGACCTTCAGTTTGTAGCCTCTATCTCAAGGATGATGAAACAACTTCACATTTGTTTATACACTGTGAAACCACTCAATTCATTTGGAAATAAATCTTAAACTCTCTCAATATTATAGATGCTTGAAAGTATTCCACTTTGGAAGAAAATTTGCTGCAATGGTTTACACAATATCCAAGGATGAGACATATTCCTTTTCTAGTTAGTTGGGAAATATGGAAGTATAGAAACAAAATATTATTTGAAAACTGGCAAAGATTGGATTCCAGAATAACAACAAAAAATTTGCGTGTTATTAAGGAATACAAAGGAGCAAGAGAAGTAGTCAAATGTGATTATATACTAAATCTAGTTTACTTTGATGAAAATCCAATAGGATTTATTTTTTGATGGTGCAGCTGTTGAAGTCAAATGTGGAATTGGCATATATATAAAAGTAAATTCAGCACACAACTTTAGAGCACATTTTGCAGGAGGAAAAGGCAATAATATGAAAGCATAAATTCTAGGACTTTGGAGTCTAATATACTTTGCCAATAGACTGTCCATAAACAGATTGATGATTGTTGGAGACTCCAAGGTGGCCATTGATTGGATTAATGACCGCTCAAATCTGAACCTGATCTATTTAGCCAACTGGAAAGAGAAAATCAGATGCTTGAAGGAGAAATTTGAAGAAATCAAATTCATGCATGTACACAGGGAATACAACACAGTTACAGATAAACTATCCAAGAAAGCGCTGAACAACCCCCTGGGATGTTTTTTTTAATGAGGAGATCATTCAAGAAAATGTAGTTAATGCTGAAAACTTCATGATATTTTAAGTCAGAACACAATGTATTCGACATTAGATGGGAAGATTACTTAAGCTTTCAATGAAGTTAAATTTTTGATACTATGTATAGCAAATGGATGAGAGACAATAGATATTTCTTGAATCTATGCTTAATGTATATGTTAAATTAACAAGATTTTGAGGAAACTCACATAGAACAACATACATCTTTGATCTTTTTTGTAAATTGAAAGGCCACTTGATTCTAATAGAATAAAAATGGAGTTGTTTTTTTTCTGTGTGGAAAAAAAAGGGAAACATTCTCGGAGAGATATAAAGAAGTTAAAGGTATCGTGGACAACAATGTAATTCTAGGAGGAGGCCTTAATTTGAAGGTAGCAAAAACATGGGGAGAAGGAGCCACACAAGATGCCCTAGCTAGTTACTTCACTCATATACTCATTGATTTGAAGATTTAGACTTTGTGACATTAAACCTATTGAACTAATTCTAACATGGACAACTTTAGAATTTGTAGAGAATGAGTGTCAAAGAGATTGGATAGATTTTTGGTGGTTGAGAATGTTCTCAAAGAAGCAGATAGACTTAAATCCTAGGTTTGGGATGGAGGAAGTTTAGTCCATCTTCTTATTCTTCTACAAATAGAAAAGGACGATCGAAAACCTCATAGACCCTATCAATTTAACTATAAATGGATAGAAGAGGAGTACTTAAGAAACTTGGTTGCCAAGAAATGAATAATATTTTATCATAATCAAGGAGAGTATGTAATGTTTCAATTGGTAGACAACCTGAAAAGAGTTAAAAAGTCAGTGGTGGAATGGGCAAGAAATAAATCTCATAAAGTTCAAAAATAATTGATAGAAACATAAGACCAAATCAAAGATCTTTATGAAAAGAATATATTGGGTATTTTTCTCGGATAATGAGAAATCTAAATTGAATAAGTTGGAAGGAATTAAAAGTAAGACTTTGGAAAGTGAATAAATTGCATGGAGACTAAAGAGTAGGGCTACATGGTCAGTAGAGGGAGAGGAGAGCACAAAAAATTTCCAAAATTAGGCCGAACATAGGAAGAATATCATTACAATCTAGGAGATAATAGAGGTAAGTGTTAATCATTTCAAATCCTTATTTTAGGATCCTCCATGATACAACATAACACAAATTCTTAAGGTGGCCTCATATATTTCCTAGATTAATAAATGACCAACAAAATGGGAGCCTAACAATTGAAGTAACAAAGAGGAACTGGAAGTAGTTCTTCAATTATTTAAGAAGGAAAAAATTCCAAGGTTGAACGGATGGACAATATAATTTTTCCATGGCTTTTATGAATTTCTAGAGGAAGACCTACTGAAGAAAATTGAAGAATACAAAAGGTTAAGACAAGTTTTGGGAGCTTTAAATGCCTCATGCATAGCTTTAATTCCTACAAGAAATGACCTAAAATATTAGATGACTTCAGGCCTATATCTCTATGTAACTGTTATAGCATATTTTTGCACCCCATGTGATAAAGATGCATCCATTGGCCTTGATCCCTAAATCTCTTCTAGTTGTAGACTAAGATGCCTTTTGAGTCTCTTCAAAAAACACTTTTTTTTTTTCAATTAGTATGCTAGTTTTGATCTAGAAACAAGCATACATATGCTGCTCTCCTTCAGGAAAGAAGGGTACATATGCTACTTTCCCATTGACAAAGCACATATGCCTTCAAAATGCACCAAAAAATATAAATGTGTGCAAAATACAATTTTTTGGGTGGAGTTTATTAGTTTTCTAGGTTACTTACCTCCTATTTCCCATGCATAACTACCCCAACCATCAATCCTTGGTATAAATACATCCTTAAGGTGCAAGAGAAAAAGGAAGCACATTTATGCTACCAAACTAACATATGAATATGCAAGCAATTTATTCTTGAGTTTTTAAGGATATTTCCCTCTTTGGAAACCCCTGTTTCCAACATCCTTTCCCATATTATCTTGTTTGAAGAAAGAGACTCCCTGTCTTTCTCATACTTTCCTTGGGTCGAGATTGTAGAGGATAAGCTACCTTCAGTGTCCAAGGAGGAGGAACCTAGACAAAGGTTCCAAGAGATGTCGACAACGAAGGATCAGGTGGATGTATTCCATGTTTTTTATTTATTAATAAAGAACTCTCTTCTTTCCCTCCAATTCTATATAATTTATGCATTTTATTATGTTTAATCACAAGTATTTAGTAGGAAAATGACTGTTATGATCCGAGTTAGTTAGAGTAGATAGATTTTATTTCTTGTTTCTACTTTACTCACAAGCTTGTTGTTTCTTGTGTGCAGATCAACTAGGTGTATCTTGGACCGAGACACTGGAGAAGAGACCTTCCTACAAAGATATTCTTCAACCTTCATTACTCTAGGATTGAGTTAGTTGTCTCTTTGTTTCCATTTTGTTATGACCTTGAACCTTGTCATAGGATAGAACATTCTGTAATAGACTTGGTGACTCCAATGGGGACAACTTAGTGAGTTGGTCTCCTTAGGGTTTTTTGATTGCTTGCAGGTTTTTAGCACTTCATCTACTTTTGTTTTTAGTCTTTTGAGTTCTTTTCAAACTTGTAGGAAAATGTTTAGGGTGTTGGTTCAACCAATTTTTAATCTTTTTTTTTGGAAAAAATGAACTATATACACTAGTTTCCTGATCAAAACCTGCGTATATATGCTTCTTGTTGACGGGTCTAAATTCGCTCGACAATAGTAAGGGGTTCTCCCTGGTAAGAAGTCTCAATTAGACCTCTCACCATTTGGAATAGGGAACCCATCCAGATTCTGGCCTGACAACCATTGTTGGTTGGTTCTACTGGTTACGACCTAGTCCACCGATGAGAGCGAGTGATGGGTGGTTATGAAAATGGAATATGTAGATGAAGACTATCTAAATGAAGGCCTAATCTAATTATAATCTACTCTATCCTAGATAGGAGCGAACCATAGTAACAAAATGAGTTGTAATGAAACTAAACTATGCATAAACCCCTATCAGATAGATGTCATGAAGGTGCATAGTTAGAAACACATGCATACAAGTATATAACCATAATAGTCTGAGTCACGTTTCTGCATACATTCACAACTCATTCGCTCAAGACATGTAATATAATAAAGAGTAACAAAACTGTAAGAAGACATATATTGCATTAGAATAGTCGATAAACAAACATGCTCTTACAACCCATGTGAACAACAAACATTCTGCTGGAAATAGTTCGCAGCAAAACAAAAACACATGAGAGTCCTTCTTTCTATCAAAAGTTGGCCCTAAGGGCTTCTCCATATTAATAGTTTCAACAATAGTACATGAAAACTCTAAGGACAACTCTCCAATTTTAGTTGACACTGTATTCCCAAAGTAGTTCAGAAGTGTACAATGTTTGAAGAGCAAAAAATCCATGCTTGCTTTGGGTTCAATTCTAGTATTTATTTGAGGTTCAATAAGACCTTTGGCCTTTCGTCTCCCTCTGTGACCGTTCGTCTTCCAATGTTTGTCCTCATCCTCTTTGTGATGATGAGTAACAATGAAAATAATTACATTTCAAATTTGTCTCCTAGCGCTGATGGGTTGTCATGGATTTCAACCATATGTGTCTTGCGCATCATGAAGACTGGCCTTGGGCATGGGGGAATCTTCGTCGTCCTGATTTTGACAGTCGATCATCATGGAGTTTCTAGATCTCTTCTTCATACATTTTCCTGTGATTTTCTTTGCTTCTCCTCCATCACTGCTACGTCTTTCATTATTGCTCCTTCGTCATCTTTAGCTGTATATTTCATCGCGAGAATGTTGCGGCTGACCATCCTTCACTTGGTACCTGACAACATTCAACATACAATATATGAGAGTGCCTCCAAATAAACTATGAAAAATAATCATCTGAATGCAAATAACTGAGACATTAACTGATTCAAATATCAATCAAACTTCCCTGGATTTAATCCTTGGTTCTTTTGCTCATAATTGAGGCACTGTGTTCTCCAGGGCTGCCAACAATGTACCAGATATTAATATTGAAAAATGAAGGAAATAAGTTAGTAATTTATAAAAACCTATAACTAAAAACTTGTATATCTCAAAATACCTTTCCAATGGTATAAAGAATGTGTAAAACAAACACCTGAGTCAAAAGTTATGACCATTTTACGAAAGACCATTTTTTTTTATGTATCAGAGGGGTTAATACTAACTCCCCTGACCTGCTATTGGAGGAGTTAGTACTAACTCCTCCGACTTGCATCAGAAAATTTGATGGTAACTCCTCCAATGCACATTGGAGGAGTTGATGGGAACTCCTTCGATTTGCGTTGGAGGTCAAGTCATGAATATCATCAGGTAAAATATGAAAATTGAGTTATGAAATTTATCGAATGATCATGTTGAAACACACTCATCTACGCTCTTTGGGAAGGAGGCCATTGCAAAATTGAAGTCAGGAGAAATATGAATCCGTATAGTTTTTTTGGAATCTCAATCGCACTTTTGACAAAGATAACTATCCAGTTCCCCCAATGGAACAAATCCTACGACTCCTCTCTGGATCTCAACTATTCTATCTGTTAGGTGGATTCTCGAGATACAATCAGGTTCTTGTGGAAGAACCAAACTGATTAAAGACCACTTTGCAAACTAAATGGGGGACTTATGCTTATAGACGGATGCCCTTTGGTCTTATGAATACATGAGCTACCTTTCATAGGGAAATATACATTACTTTCAAGGGATTGCTCGGTCAAAGTGTGGTGGTTTACCTTGACAACGTCACTATTTATTCTAAAAATAGAGAAGACAACCCAAAACATTTGAAACAAATTTTTGAACAGTACAGAAAATATGGGATTTCTCTTAATCCCAAGAAAACTATATTCATTGTTTCATAAGCTATTTTATTAGGACACACTATTTCTAAAGACGAGATTTCAGTAGATCCAGAGAGAACCAAGGCCATTCTACAAATTTCTCCACTGCACAACAAGAGGTCCATGCAATCATTCTTTGACATAATCAATTTCATAAGAAGATTCGTTCCAAATTTTGTTGAAATTGTGAAACCTATATAAAAAATGATTAAAAAGGATGTACAGTGAAAATGGACACCATTGGAGAAGGAAGCATTTGAAAACATTAAAACTGCTATAGCCAATGCACCATCTCTTCAGAGTCCTATTTTTTCCAAAGATTTCCTGCTATATACATTCGCATCCGATCACTCGTTAGCAACGATGCTCACACAAAAGGATGAACAAGGAGATAAATACCCAGTTGTGTTTATGAGCACTGGGTTACAAGGTGTTGAGCTAAATTATCCTCCAATGGACCAGAAAGCCTTTGCTGTCCATAAAGAAATCAAACAATTCATACCTTATATCCTAAAAAATCACACTAAAGTCATCGTCCCACATCCATAAGTAAGGTCCCTGTTTGTTCAAAAAGAACTTGGTGAAAGACGAGGGAATTGGATGACGACTCTACAAGAGTATGACCTTGAATTCAAACCAACCAATATTGTGAAAGGTCAAGGCTTGTGTAAATTAGTGACACAAGGAGACGACGTTGAAGAACAAGAGGAGGATGGTTGGCAAGATGAACCTATAATATATACACAACATGATCCATATGTACCAACCGTTGAAGGATCGTGTTACAATGATATTAAATATTATCTGTAATATGGCACCACTCCAGACCATCTCAATGCTAAGCAAAAAAGAGCGTTATGGATGAAATATTTACAGTATCAACTGCTACATGGTATCTTGTTCAGAAAGAATTACGACGGAGTATTACTCAGATGCCTCAAAAAACAAGATGTTGATAATGTCCTAAAGGATATGAACGATGGACCAACTGGTAGTTATTTCTCAGGAGACACAACAACCCACAAAGTGTTGAGAGCAGGATACTACTAGCCCACACTCTTCAAGGATGTGTAGATGTTGAGGGACTAAAGATTACCCAACACCAATATCTCCACCTCCCGTAGGGCTAGGCGGGAAGAGACGAGAATGTCACCCTGGATTTAGAGCCCCAACAAGAAAACATATTAGACTCTAAGCTAAATCTCCTCTAACCAAAAGTCCAAGCATGAATTCCCTTTTGCTTTGTATTTTTTATAATATTTAATTTTTATGCATTTTATAATTTATGATTTTTATACTTGTGTATGAGTTCATAAAGTTGAAATAACAAACTTAAATAAAAACTTAAAAGAAATTAAACAACTAAAGAAAATATTTACAAGAAAAACTCTAACTTAATAGTATTTTTGTATTTATTTTGTAAGAAAGTAAACTAAGACAAAATTAATGAAGAGTTAATGTAAATATGTTAGTGGCAAAGTGAAACAATTAAAAGAAAGAAATATTAAACAATAAATTAGTTTAAAGACTATCAAAATAAATTATAGTAACACTCTAGTGATGTGATATTTTTTAATTTTCTTTAAAAGTTAAAATGTAATAAATAATAAGAGAACTAAAACAATAAAATAAGTAAAGAAAATTGTTGGCACATGGCTAGACCCAGGGTTCAATGCACCAACAAAGCCCTAACTACCGGCCTTTTCGGCAACATCTGCGAAGCAGATAAAGTCTCACCCGAGGTAGAGGCAGGGGTGGTTGCAAGACTCAGGTGTCTGCAACCTTAGCTGAGACACATATCTGTGATTGAACTACTTAATAAAGCACTTAGCACCGTCAATTCCTCAATATGCAATCAATATCCACTTCGTTGAGCATCATTCACACTAATCTAATGTATTTAAGCAATTAGCATAGGTACATAGATCAGATCGAGCAGATCAAGCACTAAGCATAGTCCTATAGATCAAATCTAACATTCTTGCATATCATAAGCACAGAGCATGAGTAGATCTATCTAAATATATCCAAGCACTTAGCAAATAACATGTAAATCACATAAAGACAAAGCACAAAGCAACATAACATAGTATTTACGTGGTTCACCCCCACCCAGGGGCTACGTCCACCAACTCTTCTTCTTTATAGTCTTCAGTCAATCGGTTACAAGCACATAGCCTCAAAACCCTACTTCGCATAGGACAGAAGATCTGCGCAGCTCGCTAGATCCTTCTTCCTTGCGTTCCAGCACAAAGCCTTATACAGTCTCGCACAGGGACTTGCACTCAGCTCTGTAAGTCTTACACAAAGTGCACAAAGCCCTTACAATCCATACTAGCACTTAGCCATTCATTTAACACTTAGCACACCGACCTCTTCCTACCTCGTCTAGACATCTATTTATACTTTACAAAATAGGCATAAACAGGGTAAAACCCATGGGCTGACATCTCAATCCCGTTACATTATCCCCAAAACCCCAAAAGGGGCCGAGATCCCGTGATCTCCGCTTCATCTTATGCTCTTCCTTCGACAGGCTATCAAAGTCCCAAAACAGGTCAACATGACCAAGAATCTCCCAAAATTTGATCAAGGGCCAACAAAAATAAACAAAAGTTTATACATATTAAAACTAGCGTATAAAAATAAAATGAAAGAAACTTATATACACAATTTTACAAAAGTAATAAATCCATTAGTTTGTTTTATTTTATTTTTTAAGTGTTGTATTAAGAAAAAGACGAAGAAAATTGAGAGTTGTATTAAGAAAAAGATGAAGAAAATTGAAATTTCACACTGATGTATGTGCTCGAATAGTAATACAATTACTTCAAGGCGTCGTCATGGTCAAAATGCACGTGGGCACACCATAATTTGTAAATGTTCTTCAACAAATTGTGATAAGCAACACTTAGTGCTACTGCTTATTTTTGATACCACCTTTTGTTATGACTCTGGCTAATTTGGTATGCTATGGTTTTCACTAGCCATCAAATGCTCAAATGCTCAATAAATGGAACGTTCTGCTTCAACCAATGGTGAAAAAGATAATCATTTTAAAGAATGTTGCACATGTTCCTTTTCCTTTAGCGCACGCCTTTTAAAATTTTAGACATGTGCAATAAATCGAATCATCAATCAAAACTTATGGCCTTGCATACAAAACAAAGTTATAGTATCCTCTATTTATCCTTTGTAGCTTATTCATGGTATTTTATTTCCATAAGGACTCAAAAATGTCTTGGGCCATATCCATTTATGAATATATCATAGGATGGTAAGATGGGTTCTTTATGTATGGAAAGGCATGTGTATATTAGGTATGCACGTAATGGATCAAAACATAAGGTAAGTTAATCCCTCTTTTAAAGATAAAGTGGGGACCAAAATTCCTTTATTTAAATGATAAATGTGTACGTGGCAAGGAGCATGGAGAAAGTGATATACTGATATATATTTGTTTCTGGCATAGAATAATGTTAGGGTAATAATTCAAAAGGCATGGCATATCAAATATGTAATAATGTCAAAGAGAGGTATAAAGTATATTTTATGAGTATAAAATATGAGAGTATTAAGAATGTAAAAATGGAAAAAGGGATAATTTTAGAATTGGATTAAAAGGTGTGATAATTTTATTGGATATTTTGTTAATTTTTTGCCAAGTTTCATATCAGTATTGCCAAACTTGTATCGAATCTTTAATGATTTGTAGTATGTGCAAATTTAGAACAGACCAATGACCATCAATGTTTATCCATTGGAAAATACTCATTATAATCAATAAAACATTTTTGAATGGCGAAAAACTTGAAGATATAATCGAGCTATCTAGGGTCCAACTAGATTGGTGAACTTTTAAATATATGGTAGCAGCTCCATGAGAGTGCACAAGATTCTGTGCAATAAAATGTGAAATGAGAGGGACCCTAGCAACTCTTTTCCGGCTAAGTACTGTTGACCAAAAATGTAGTCAACATGATGCTCATGCGTACTCAAGGAGCTGCGAAGCATGTCAAAAAGTTGCAGGGAGGGAAGGTAGAACCTGTAGCAATGGAAGAACCTTTTGAGCAGTGGGGCCTAGATATCACTGGTGAGATAAATCCTCATTCGTCCAAACAACACATGTACATTCTGACCGTGACTGATTATTTCACACGTTGGATTGAAGCAATACATTTAGTCAAATTGAATGAGGAAGTAGTAATAAATTTTCTTGAGCAACACATTATCATGAGGTTTGAAATTCCTAACTCTTTAGTATTTGATAATGCTACTTACTTCTCGTCCTTGAAATTATCTGAGTATGCATTGGAAAAGGGGATTATTTTAAAATACTTATCCAATTAATATCCCCAAGGAAATGGCTTAGCATAATCTACAAACAAGAACATCATTTGTATCCTTAAATGAACTTTAGTTGATGACCAAAGAAATTGGCACAATGCATTACAAAATTCTCTTTGGGCAGATCGTGTCACCCCCAAAGCTTCCATCGGTACTTCACCTTAATTTCTTGTGTATGGGAAAGAAGCTGCTCTACCCTCGAACATCTACCTACCTTCCCTCCAACTTACACAACATTCCAGGCAGAGAATTCCCTATCATCCAAAGTCGTATCGATACCTTGCTGAACCTTGAGGAAATACATGACAAAATTGAAAGCAAGTTTGAAGCCACCAAAAAAAAATAAAACGTTGGTTTGATAAGAAATATGCAGGTGAGAAAGAGTTTGGATTTGGGAACTTAGTCTTAAAATGGGACAAGCCACATGAAGATAAAGGGAAACATTCATAATTTCAACAGCTTTGGCTTGGCCCATACCTCATTAAAGAAAAAATTGGCTAAGGCACTTTTCGATTACAAAAAATTCAAGGAGAAGTCGACTCTCTCCCTATAAACGACCAAGTCTTGAAACACTAAATCTGTTAGCCATTGAGGTTGCTGGTCACTTGTACATAAATAAATCCCGATTCTGTTTTGTTGTACTATGTTTTCATTGATGTCAAGTATTGTCATAGTGATGTGTTTGTATAATTGATATATTTATTATTGGTTATATGGTCATTGATGTAATTGTTGTCAAAGGTAGTTTTATCATTGATGTCATGTCATGGTTGATAGGAAGAACCAAATGGATAAACTCCAAAGTGGTCCCCTTATGGTGAAATCCCTCACGGGAAGGCGCTCTTGGATAAAGTTCTCAAAGTGGTCCCTCTTATCCCCTATCTTATGGATAACTAAGGAGATTATGTCTCGAGGCCCACAGGTCCTAGACATGGAATACCAAGAGGCATATGAATTGAGCTTGGCCCCAGATGGCCCATCCTTTCTTCAGTGCACCCTATTTGTCAGTAGCATCATCCATCCCATCGGCCTGATTCTGAAGTAGTAGTGGGTCTTTTTCCATGAGGTAATGAGTCTGGGTATCATGGTATGTGTCACTATGATTTTCGAAGCATTTGAATATGTGCACTAAACTCTCTTTTGTTTCATAAAGTTTGCTTGGAAAATTTTCTCTTTAACTTGTTCATACCTGAGAGGTTGACAGAGTGCCCTAGTAAGTTGGTTCCCTTAGGGATGATTTTCCACTAGGTGGGTCTATGAAAGGTCATTTCCCGTTCCTTCCATACTTACCACTTTTCATCATTGTCCTTCTCATCTTACCCTACCTTGGTTCGGGCATTGGGTTTTCCAAACTAGTAAGGGTTGTACCTTGCCTTGTGGGAAGAAGGGGCTAAAGGCCCAGAGGGTAAAAGTAGCTGGAAAAATTTAAAAGCCAAAATGAAACCTTGAGATGCTTCGCCTAGGGATTCCCGAGAAAATAATAAATGGCTTCTTAGTAAGAAAAGGGGACTCGTGAAATAAAATAAAACTCAAGATCTAGTTGGTGGATAGGGGGTCTCATCATGAGTCGGCCTATTAGGTCCATGGGTATGTAGCAGTATGACACTACCATCTATCTAGCCACCAAACCAGGGTAGTGGCTCTTGGTGGCATAGCCAAGAGAAAGGGTGTCTCACCACGAGCCAACCTTCTCATTTCCGTGAAGTGCTTGTGGGTAACGTTGTCACCACTGGTCACCATGCAAGAACAATGTCCCCCAACTATTCTCTTGAAAAGAAAAAGAAATAAGACAAAGAATAACAGGAATTGAATGGACTAGTAAACAATGGAATCCATGACAAGGTGCATCTCACCCTCTACAGAGGCACCCACAGGTAAGACCTACATTTCCCTGTTATCATTGCACCCCTTGCTCAAACATTCCCTACACCATTTGATACACTTACATGACCTAGATTGGTATTCACCTGGGAAACACCCCAAAATTGAGGGGGATTAGCCCAATAGGACATCCTGAGACCCTCTCCAAACCTATCTTGTTAAACTGCATAATGTCTTTGAGCATTTGTCTAGGTAAAGGGGGGTTTGATGCACATGTTTGGGTAATTTGATTATTGGATGTGATTGACATTTCTATGATCCCTGTGACTTATGAGCCCATGGAGGGCGTATTTGTTATTGCTGCAGGACCATGCCTGATGGACAGGTACATATGGGGAGATGATTAGCTCAGACCTCCATGGGGATAAAATCCCACTAGATGGATGTTGTGACCCCAACCAGGGAAAGAGAGACACCAGAGGATGGCACCAGGAAAGAAGAAGACCGTTTCCCTCAAGACACTCTGACAAGCCTAGACCCAGGGGGGTCTTTCCCTTCTACCATGAGGTTAGCACTTGAAGGCCCCTCACGTCATCATATTGACTCTTGACATCATCAATTAGGGTTTGGCATGAGGACGGTTTGGTGCTAGTTTGAATGCGTGTCATCTTCTGAGGCCCTTTGAGGCCTAACGTTTCACTTTTGAGGCCTAACGTTCCATTATGGGGCCTAACATCACCCTAAGAGGGGCATGATGTCATTCCTAAAGTCAAATTAGGGTTTTAATTGTTAATTTTATGTAAAAATTGGATTTTTGATGTAAACTGGCCATGTCAACCTTTTGCGACCTAAAAGACAATTAAAGGTCATTGTCATTGTATAAATAAGAGATAAAAATCTTGTGTTTTATCATCATTCATTCATCACTCAAGTAGAGGTATGAAATTCAGTCTCCCTTAATTGTTATTGGCTGAAACTAGTGGTGCGCACTTCTTGAAGGAAACAATTTTTGGTGCATTTTGGATATTTTCTTGTGGAGGATCTTCAACTAGGGTGATTTGCTAGATTATTCTTGGTGAAGTAGGTGGAAATTATGTATTTCTTTATTTTGAATGAATGCTATGGTTATTTTTTACTTGTTTCATGTCTAAGATTATGAAATTGCTAGCTTGAAACCCTAGGGGAATGACATATGTTATTATCTTTTTCCCTATAATCTTCCATGAGTTAAAATCTCTTGAAAGGAACCTAATTTGAATTAGATACTAGAGCCCTACCATTGTAGCACTCTAGTAACCCTACTTCCATTTCCCTACTACACATTTTATTACATTTTTTTTCAAGGAAAGAGAAAAATCGCTAGGGCCAAACCCTTGTTACTTTCTAGCAAATTTTCTCTTGGAAGTGGATTTTTGAGGCCTTGGGATGCCAACACCTCTCTTATCCTCTACACCCTTCAACATATCATTATCATAGCTATCTTTCCATTAATATTTGTTGCTTCCATTAATGAGTCCATTTTCCCTAGAAAAGGCACTAGGCTACCTTTTGCAAGTGGTGATTGATCAAACAAACACTTATACTCTTATCCTTGAACTCTTTACTAACTTTTTCTAACCCTAGATTAGACTAACGCCTAAGCTAGCTTGCTTCTATAGAAAAAAATTGCCACAAACATATAAACATACATTAATTTGGCACATTTACCTACATAACTCACACTAGAACCAATCAAAATTCAATTGTGATATTTGCTAGTGAATCTACTAGGTAAGTGCTAGTTTTGTGTGTAGTTTTCTTGCACTTTTGACCATTTGAACTTGCTGCTGTTGCAAAATATAGCTACAGCCATCTAACTGCAGCAAAATATCTTCAAAAGTGACATTAAAATCTAGCTAAACATTGCCAACTTTGCTTGTGACAATTTACTATCAATTTGCCTAGTCAAAGTCACTTTTTATTGTCTTTTTCAAGCAATTTCAAGGCTTAAATCTTGTGGCTGTTATATGATATTAATTTCTGTTATAAACTGATGCATTTCTGCAAATTCATAATCCACTAGCATATTTATGAAGGTTTTTTGTCTTATGAAGTACTAACAATCATATGGTACTTGAAAAGTGCCATGTTTGCCTTGTTGTCTTGTTCTGGGCAGGTACACAATAATATTAATTTGCTTCATCCTTAAGACATAAAATAAACCTTTGGTTTGAGTGATTTGTGAGAGGGGAAGGATTTCCTTGTGACTATTGACCTTGGCCTTCTCAAAACCCCAGGTCACCGAGGACGTCTCCCCTGGGGTAGTCTTGACATATGCCTAAATAGAAAGGGATCTCCTATTAAGGTGATAGTGATAGGTTATTCCCAGTTACGCTAATTATGTACCCACTTGCCTTGGGATTTTGGGCAAGTACAAATTATGCGATAACAATTCCCTTATGGTGAAATCCCTCAGGGGAACATGATTTGTGAAGTCCAAATGGTTATGTGTTTGAGTATCCCAATGGTGTGGTTAGGGAACCCAAGTTTGATTGAGGAATAATATAATGAATATTAGTGAATTTGCAAGAGAGACTATTCTAGATGGATAGTATATGTCATGCCATTTCTGGTGATATGTGGAACGCCGCATATCTCCTCACTGTTATATATTTATGGCAATGTGAAGTTGGAGAACCCTCATGAGTTATATAGAAGCCCCTAGAAGGTCAATGAAGTCAAGAAAGTAAAATAATTCAAATTATTCTAGAAACTCCTAGAAGAAGTTGACCAGTCAAAGTGGTTAGTCATGGGTTAAGTGGTTGCAACAAGAAAATAATTAAGCATAAATTAGTTTCAACTAGAAGTGGAGAGTTTACTATTTGTGGATAAAGAAGTTAAGTGGCTAAGTGGACAAAGTGGATAAGTGGAAAAAGATGGTTAAGTGGACAAAGTGGCTAAGTGGACAAAGTGGTTAAGTGGATACTTCTAGAGGAAGCTACTTGGAGAGTATAAATAAGAGAGAAATGGTATCCCATTAGCATTCTATTGAGAATATTTAATATCTACAAGTGATTGAGGTAACCAAAGGATATCTAAGACGAATTTCAGAGGGAAGGTGAAGTAAAGAAGGCCGAAATTCAAGGGAGGATAAAGTCTTTTGATGATGCTTTCTAAGGTATGATATTTACAGGTCATCTCACCATTTTCAAAATATCGTTTTTTATAGAATGATTTAGATAGTGAATTATGGAGGCGGTTGAGACAACATATCCAAGTGACTTTGAATAAAATTTCAGCTTGTGGGTCGTTTTATTTTTGGAGTTAACACTCTGTGGAAGATAGGGTTTGTGGCTAGTCTTGAAACTAGTCTAAAACATGTGTTCCAGGTAAAAACGTCATAACATTTTCCTAACAGATCCAAATTCAGTGAGACCAAATGCATTGGTTAGAGTAAAATCTATAGTATGGTGTGTACCATTTTCATATCCATGGAGCAAATATTCCGTGCGTGGAATTCTATATAAGTTCACTCTCTAGAATAAGACATAATTCAACAAGGTTTACTATTTTTGCTATAACTCCTTTTATGGGAGGTTCCATGTAGTGAAACCTGGAGGAATTGTAGACAAGACATTGAAGAACATTGTGTACCATTTTTAGACCTTTAATCATTACAGGTACAAAATTATTATTGTTGCAAGTTAGGGTTGTTGACTAATCCAAAATTAGTCATGTGAGACTAAAGTAAAGTTTGATGAAAATGCTAGTCTATTGTTGTTGAAGTTAAGGAAGGTTTGCAGGTCTACATGTATGTTTATATTCATGTTTTGATGGTTACATTTGGTCATGACATGGTACATGCTTGAGGCCACATAACGGTGAGGTTTGGCACATAGTCGTGTGTAAGGGTTTATGATATTTGGTTTATGGAGAGTATGATGTATTGCTAGAGGCATCTTGTTGGTTAACTTGGTGATATTGTGCACATGGCTGAGAGTTGACTTGATGATTGATCTTTGTGAGTAGATCAGATTTAGATGATGAGATTGATGAGACAGGTTGAGGTGACAGGTTTTTGTGACATGTTGTGTTGTGCATAATTGATGCACTTGTCTTGGTATAGATTGTCGGTACAGTTTGACAAATTTCTTTCTGTCTACAAGATGGGTATTGTACTTGAGGATTGGATTCGTATTCTCAGTTGGTGTTGACATTTGTAGGTTGGGTCTTGCATTGAGATTTGGTGCTCATTTCAGTTGGTGTTGATAAACCACAGGGATTGTAGTCCATAATACAAAAGAAACTTATACATATATCCAGTGTTCATTGTGTTCTTTATTGTGTCGGTGAATAGTTCTTTATTGTGATGGTGAATAGTTCTTTATTGTTAATATATGTCATTGAGATATGTTTACATGAAAGCAACTAAGTGTGAATAGAAGTAATGAGTGACAATGTTGTGAATGGTGATGGCTAACTAAAGTTTTGTAAGAAGTTGTAAAAAGAGCTTCACACTGATTCACCCCCCCTCTCAGTTTTTTGGAGTTACTTCACACACACCTAGGATTTAATTTTCCTAAGGTTTTTATTTTTTTATTAGTCATAATTAGTCATTATCCAGTCTCCTATATTTTAGGAGAGAATATTCCACCTGGAGAATATTCTCTTTCAGCTCACACTTCAGTTTGACTAGTTGAGTTGAGTTTAGATGTTGCATTGGGATCATCACCATGCAACATTGGGATCATCACCACGATAATTCAACCTTGCCTTGGTATCATCACCAAAGTGGCACATTAGGCTTGATTCTTCGAGTTAACTCCTCACTACCCTGTGTTCAATCAGTGAACTGAAGACTAGTTGACTAGTTAACTCAACTAGGTGGCAGTTCACTCCCGTAACTGCTTGAGAGACTAGAATAGGTGGCAGTTCACTCCCGTAACTGCTGGTGTGTGTCCAGATCAATCTAGACCACCACTATGGCGAATTGGTTATCCTCAAGTCAAACTCATTGAGATATACAAAGTATATCATGTGTAAATTATTCATTATTCACAACGGTTAATGAGAATTCTTCCATTCTTTCTCTCCTTCTTCTTATTTCTCCAATTCTCTCTGCAAATGTGTTTATTATTGTTTATCTAGATTTTTTCTGTGTAGGTTCAATACATTTACATGGTATCAGAGCCGACAGAATTCTAAGCAAAATCTACACCAAAATTTTTTGCAGGTACAAAAGATTGAAGACAACAGAAAGATGGGATTCCAAAAAGAATTCATTCTTACACCTTACAACTATTTTTCATGGAAGGAGAAAATAACCATACATCTCTGATCCAGATAGTTGTATAGGTTAACCATGAATACAAATACAGAGACGACATCAACATAGAAAAATCCAAGTACTTAAATCACATGGATGAGGCACTCAGAACAATTTGCAGTTTTATTTCTCCCGATCTCCTTTTTCATATATCTTCATGTAAGAATCCCAATGAAGATTGGACCATCTTGGAAGGGATATTTGGAAAATAGGATGAGATGAGGGGACACATGTTGGAGGTGGATCTTCTCACATTGGATCCAAAAAGATTCGAGAATATCCAAGATTTATTTTCAAAATTTAAGGATTTACTGTCGCAACTCAAAGCTTGAGGGGTTGATAAATCGAAGGAGGAGAAACAAATGGTTCTCACCATTCTCTCCAAGCTTGGTCCTGAATTCTCAGTATTCATATCTACATTCCATACTGTCAGATTTGCCTTTGGAGCCACTTGGAAGATGCCTTCTCTTGAGGACTTTATCGAATCCTTGACACAAGAGCAAACCAAGCTCATCAACATGGGCACAATCAAAGGCCCAAGGGTGCATGCACTCACTGTGCATGATGGCAGCCACAAATATAAGAAATATAAAGATAAAGATAAGCAGAAAGCTCATGCAGATACGAAGAAGGAAGGGTACACAAAACCCTTCACCGATGCCTCCGGATCCAAAGGAGAAAAGGGAAGAAAAGGAGAGAAATGCACATACTGTCACAAAGGATTCTATTTGAAATCCTCATGCATGCAAACAAAAATAGATTTGATGTCTCAGATACTTCAACAAACCAACCTTGGATATCACATCCCCAAGGGTGCAAGGAAGAAGAAGCCAGAAGATCCGAATTCCAAGAAAGGTAATTCTAGCCATGCCTTGATTGCCATCAACTCCTCTCCCGATGCTTGGATCATAGATTTAGAAGCATCACATCACATGGCTGCCTCAGAAGCAGTGTATTCTTCTTTGGATGCATGCAAAGGTCCTCCTATTCTGATGGGGGACAACTCTTCTGTCTAAGTCACCGACAAAGGAAGGATTGAACTCACCAACAGAAGTTTCAAGAATGTGCTGCATGTTCCCAAGCTTTCTGTCAACCTTCTCTCTGTGTATCAGATGACAAATTACGACACCGGAAAGAAAGTCATCTTCACACCAAATGCCGTGGACATCTACGACATGCAAACCAACTCCAGGGTTGCTACTGGTGAGGTAAATCATTAGTCTAGATTGTATACATTTTCTGAATTCATTGAACCTGATTTTTCTTTACTGCTTATTCATGCTGATGAAAGTAGTAGGATATGGCATGAAAGGTTTGGACATTTGAATTTCAGATACATGCAACATATTAGCAAACACATATTAGTTGACGGTCTACCAGACATCCATTTCTCCAAGGGAGTATGTGAGGGATGTGTTCTCGGAAAACACCCTCAAGAGAAATTCGACAAGGGAAAGTCTCAGTGAGCTTCCACACCTTTAGATCTGATCCACAGTGACTACATGGGTCCTTTTCCGCATCCATTGATCAACAAAACGAGGTTTTTTCTCATTTTTTTTGATGATTTCTTACGTTTTACTTGGATCTACTTTCTCAGGAAAAAATATGAGGTATTTCAACACTTGAAAGATTTCAAAGCCTTGGTTGAGACATAGTCCGGAAAGAAGAGCAAAGTCCTCCGAGATGATAACGAGGGAGAGTATGTGAATCATGAGATCCACAATATTTTTCATGAGGTAGGGATTCATTTGTAGCACACAGTTCCCTATACTCCGTAGCAAAACGGAGTTGCTGAGCAAAAAAATCGATCTCTAAAGGAGATGGCATCTTGCATGTTGCATGCAAAGTCACTACCACAGAGACTATGGGACGAAGCACTTAACTGTGAAACATACATCCAAAACAGATCTCCCCATAGATATGTCAAGGATAAGACCCCCTACGAGGCTTGTAGCGGCCTCAAACCAGAAGTGACCCACTTTCACATTTTTGGTTCACGTGCATGGGCCCAGATTCCCTCTAAAAAGAGGAAGGCACTTGATCCACAGAGCACTGAGTGCATTTTTGTTGGATACCCTGACGGTGTGAAGGGATATCAGCTTATTAATCTTTCCTCAGACTGACTCATCATTGAGCATAGTGTCCAATTCGAGGAAAGTGTTTCGCATGTACCTCAGCAGCCGCATGCAGACACCTTTACTCTTCCACCTATCTGGGATGATGAGCATGCACATGCCGACTCTTCTTCAGACGAGAGTTATAATTTAGAGGAATTAGAGGATTTAGATTTAGATCCAGAGTCAGTACAGTCAGATGCAGAGTCAGAGCATCCAGATGCAGTTGTAGAGCCAGAGCAGAGGCCCAAGTGGGCACATACTACTCTTCAGGATGCAGGGGATCTTGTAGGTGATCTAGCCGATACTAGGAGGACACAATTTGATTTCAAGGAGCCTCCTATTGCACTCATTGCCACTGAAGCATTGCCTTCCAGACATCTTTTCTTGGTTCAGTCTTTAGATCCATAGTCTTATGGCAAGGCTGTTGGAAATCCCTTCTGGGAATCCGCCATGCAGGAGGAGTACAAATCCCTCCTCGAGAACCAGAATTGGGATCTGGTTCCCCTTCCTTCTGGGAGGAAACTTGTTAGATGCATATGGGTCTACAGGACCAAGAGCACAACGAGTGGACAGATCAACATATACAAAGCCAGGCTTGTCGCCAAAGGCTTTCAGCAGGTTCATGGTATTGACTATAATGAGACCTTCGCTCCAGTAGCGAAGATGGATTCCATTTGATTGGCCCTTGCCATTGCGGAAACCAAGTGATGGGAAGTCCATCAGATGGACGTGAAGAATTCATTTCTTCACGATGATATCTCTGAGGAGATCTACATGGATCAGCCCCAGGGATTTATGTAGGACTCATCTTTGGTCTGTTGATTGAAGAAGTCACTTTATGGCCTCAAACAAGCTCCGAGGGCATTGTATGCCAAGATGGACTCCTACCTGTTGTCACAAAACTTTGTATGTTGTAAATCAGACCCGAATGTATACATGCTCAGGATGGTTGATTCACTTCTATGCTTAGTTCTGTATGTCTATGATTTGCTGATCACCGAGTGCTTGACTTCAACGATTGCTACAGTCAAGAGGATTCTACATGACAGGTTTTTGATGATGGACATGGGTCCGCTACACTTCTTCCTTGGACTTGAGATTAGTTAAGATGCATTAGGCATCAAAATTTCTCAAGCCAAGTATGCACGAGATCTTCTTGAGAGATTTCACATGAAAAATTGCAAGTTTGCTCCGACTCCTTTCCTATCAGGAGTCAAACTTGAGGATGGTGGGGAGACTGTGCTGGTTGAAAACACACTATATAGACAACTAGTGGGGATCTTGTTGTATCTCACACACTCCAGACCAGACCTCTCATATGCAGTTGGCGTAGTTTCTAGGTTCATGCAGGAGACACATGAGCTACATTGGAAAGCTGCAAAGCGTATCCTTCTATAAATACAGGGCACCATCACCTTTGGGATTCATTATGCAACAGAGTCTACATTAGATCTCATTGGGTTTACTGATTTCGACTGGGCTGGCGATAACATTGATCGCAAGTCCACATCTGGTTACTCACTCAGTCTTAGTTCTGGGCATATCTGTTGGTCGAGCAAGAAGCAAGTTGCCATTGCTCTATCTTCAGCCGAGGCAGAGTATAGAGGGGTAGTTAACATAACCATTTAGGCTATGTGGCTACAACATTTTCTCATTGAGTTTGGCATTCAGTTTCATTGGTCGATCGTCATCTGGTGTGATAACTAGAGCACTCTGAAGTTCTACAGAGATCCAGTTCAGAGGAAGTGGATGAAGCACATAGAGATCCACATACACTACATCCGGGACTTAGTACATGAGGGGATCATCGACTTATAGGTCTGTCCTTCAGAAGAACATACGACAAACATTTTCACCAAGACCTTCACTGAGAAGAAATTCCATTCTCTGTGAGGTTGTCTTGGAGTGAAGGACACAGTTGCCTAGCAACTGTAGTTCT
>ML799884.1:264053-283492 GCA_009831015.1 Picea engelmannii | reverse complement strand
GGGGGGGGGGGGGGGTTTCCCATGAGTTTTTCCCTCTTTCCTTACTTTATTTTCAATGTATCTTTTGTACTTGGGTACCTAACATGGCCTCGTTGCTGGGACCTAATATTTATTTTCACCATAGTGATGTTCAGGGGGGGTGTTGGAGTTACTTCACACACACCTAGGATTTATATTTCCTAAGGTTTTTATTTGTTTATTAGTCATAATTAGTCATTATCCAGTATCCTATATTTTAGGAGAGAATATTCCACCTAAAGAATATTCTCTTTCAGTTCACACTTCAGTTTGACTAGTTGAGTTGAGTTTAGATGTTGCATTGGGATCATCACCATGCAACATTGGGATCATCACCATGCTAATTCGACCTTGCCTTGGTATCATCACCAAAGTGGCGCATTAGCCTTGATTCCCTGAGTTAACTCCTCACTACTCTGTGTTCAGTCAGTGAACTGAAGACTAGTTGACTAGTTAACTCAACTAGGTGGTAGTTCACTCCCGTAACTGCCTGAGAGACTAGAATAGGTGGCATTTCACTCCCGTAACTACTAGTGTGTGTCCAGATCACTCTAGACCACCACTATGGTGACTTGGTTATCCTTAAGTCGAACTTATTGAGATATACAAAGTATATTATGTGTAAAATATTCATTATTCACAACGGTTAATGAGAATTCTTCCATTCTTTCTCTCCTTCTTCTTCTTTCTCCAATTCTCTCTGCAAATGTGTGTATTATTGTTTAACTAGATCTGTTATGTGCAGGTTCAACACATTTACATCAGTGTGGTCGGTGTGTCCAACAATTGGTATCAGATCATGCCTTTACTATAAGCCTTACAAGCTTGAAGGATATCCATGGACACACAAATAGAAGAAGGTTGTGTAGAATCAACTAACAATTATCTTATAGATGAAGATGAAGATTTGTTGAAGATTATTTTTTTTTTTAGATTTCTTTGAAGCAGAAGATGTTTTTGATCTTGATTTTGATCTTGATGAATGCATTAAGGAATCCCTAGAAAAGTACCAAAGGTATACGATGGCACTAAAGAAAATACTCATGAAACAAGAAGATGAGACCAAGAGACTAAAGACTCAAGTAAATTAAAAAGAAGAATCATGCCATAAGTTGGAAGCATAAGTTGTTGATCTCAGAAGGAAAGAACAAAAGTAAAAAAGGTTCATGAAAATCTCAACAATATTGGATTGTAAAAGATCACCTAATGATAAATCTGGTCTTGGATACAACAAGGAAGAAACACACTATGAAGCTATCACTTCTAAGAAGCATGATGCAGGTCCTTTGTTTTCAAAAGGTGAAAGAAAGTTGAAAGTCAAGGACCTACACAAGGCAAGGAAAATTTCATAAGAACAGAGCAAAGAAGACACCAAGAATCCACCTTTACACCTCAAAACAATTTTAGAAAAGAGACACCTTCAAGGTGGACACAAAATCAAAGGTATGAAAATGTTTTTCATGGTCATTGGTTCTCATGTAATGAATATGGTCACAAAGATTTGGATTGGAGACATTATGCAAGGAAAGATGTTGGAAGGTTCCGTAACACCCTAATATGTTGGAGATGTAATCAAGTGACACACATTGCTACACATTGTCACACCATGAGATGTTACATCTACAGTGAGTTTGGCCACAAAGCTCAGGATTGCTGGAATTCAAGGAGACAGTCAATGAGGAGTGCTTCATATAGCATGGAAAGAAGATAAAATGTAAATTGGAAGGAAGGCAATGTTGAAAGGATGGAAGCTCAGAGTACAAGTACAAAGAAATCATGACACTTTCAGAAGTGGATGAAGAAGACTGAAAAATTAGACATGAATGAAAGGACAAAGAATGAGGAAAGCCTTACATTTTCTGAGGCATACACGGGCTCCTATGGGAGTAGTCACATACATATGCAAGGTGACCTATAGAAATCTTGCGTACATACATGAGCTATTTGTGGAACATGGCACGTATCTGTGGTAAAAACCTCAAGAAAAGGGGGCGTACAAATGAGTTGCAACATGGTTTGATGGTATAACTTTGTTTTGCAAGGTTTGACATGGTTTGTTGTAGGTTTTCATGATTATATGCTTGCATGCGTGTTTAATGTATGTATGGTGATGACATATGGTTGAGTGTTGAAGCTTATTCTTGAGGTATTATTGGCTTCTTAATACTTGTTGTAGTGAATGGTTTTTGAGGCAAATCTGTCATGGTACATGGCTGGTACATACGTGAGCTCCATTGATATATCTTATGATGTATTGTTAGAGGCATATTTGTTGGATGTTTTGGTGAATGCATTTGGCATGTGGTTGAGCTACATATTGGGACACGTAGTTGATGAGTTGATGAGGTGGTTATGTTGTACATCATTGATGAGGAATAGCTTGATCTATAGTTGATGCGTGATTGGTACATATTTGGTACAATGTTAGAGGCACTTGCTAGTAGTATGATCGACACATGGTTTATGGTTGATATGTCTTACATGTATGGGAACACATCTTGATTGTGGTTCATCTTGTTGAGGTTTGGTGCATGGTTGATGCACTTTTTTTGGTACATGATGTATGGGATGATATAGTTGAGACACTTGTTATGATTCTTGGTTGATATATTGATGGTTGAGATACATGGTTGTGGCACTTGGTTCATGGTAGAGGCATATCATGAGTGATATGACACTTGTTTGAGGCACATGGTTGGCATGTTGGTAGAGGCACATGGTTGGTACACAACTGGAACATGTTCTTGGCATATGGTTGATACACTCCATTGATGATATCTTATGGTATATTGTATGGTATTGATGTACATGGGTGTTGTGCATGGTTGGCACACAATATGGCACATGATGCACATGTTTGATGTTTTGTTCATGATTCTCTATTCATTGTTGACATATATTTTGCTTCATGATGTATGGTATGGCACAAGTTTGATGCATGGACATGCCTAAGGATCATCATATGAAGAGAAAATCATTCTTGAGAAGTTGATCTATGTTTTGGTTGAGCAGTAGCATTTGCAACAGAAGAAGATTGCGGTGGTAGAATATTTTTCATCTAGCAGAGAATACAGGGGGAGACATACCCACAAGGGGGAGTTATTATTCTTCCCATGATTGGTTGCAACAACATGATTCTAGGAGGAGAGATTATTTGTGGCCATGCCATCAACATTGCATCAGAGTGATATCCCTTGTCCAAAGGGGGAGAGATTATTCAGAGGAATCTCAATGGCATCCAAACAGGGGGAGCAGTCCCAAGGAGAGTTCAGGCAGGGGGAGCAGCCCCAAGGAGAGTTCAGGAAGAGGGAGCGGCCCTAAGGAGAGAACTACCCTTTTCCATTGATGTCAAAGGGGGAGAGATAGTCACATTGATGTGGTGAGATGAACATTGATGAGGAGAGATGATCACAGAGGGAGCATGAACATTGCCATGTCCAAGTGTTTCCATCAATGATTGGTGTTTCCATCAATGATAAATGGGGAGATTGTTGTACTATGTTTTCATTGATGTCAAAGCGTTTATGTCAAGTATTGTCATAGTGATGTGTTTGTATCATTGATATATTGATTATTGTTTATATGGTCATTGATGTAATTGTTGTCAAAGGGAGTTGTATCATTGATGTCATGCCATGGTTGATAGGAAGAACCAAATGTATAAACTCCGAAGTGGTCCCCTTATGGTGAAATCCCTCACGGGAAGATACTCTTGGATAAAGTTATCAAAGTGGTCCCCTTATGGTGAAATCCTTCATGAGAAGACACTTTGTGAAGTCCAAATGGTTAGGTGGTTGAGTATCCCAACAATGCAGTTATGGAACCAAACTTTGATTGAGGAATAATGTAATGAAGATGAATGAATTTGCAGGAGAAAATATTCCAGATGGGTATCATATTTCATGTTGTTTCCGATGATATGTGGAACGTCAAATAACTCCTCACGGTTAGAGAGTTATGGTCATGTGAAGTTGGAGAACCCTCATGCGTTATCTAGAATCCCCTAGAAAGTCAAAGAAGTCAAGAAGGTAAAATAAGTCAAATTATTCTAGAAGCTCCTAGAAGAAGTTGATCAGTCAAAGTGGTTAGTCATGGGTTGTGTGGTTGCAACAAGAAAACAATTAAAAATAAATTAGTTGCGACTAGAAGTGGAGAGTTTACTATTTGTGGATAAAGTGGTTAAGTGGACAAAGTGGCTGAGTGGACAAAGTGGTTAAGTGGATACTTATAGAGGAAGTTACTTGGAGAGTATAAATAAGAGAGCAAGGGGCTCCCATTAGAATTCTATTGAGAATATTGAATATCTACAAGTGACCGAGGTAACCAAAGGATATCTAAGGAGAATTTCATAGGGAAGGTGAAATAAAGAAGAACAAAATTCAAGGGAGGATAAAGTGTTTTGGTGATGCTTTCTAGGGTATGATATTTATATGTCATCTCACCATTTTCGCAATAATTGTTTTTTTAGAATGATTCAGATAACAAAATATAGAGGGTGTTGAGAAAACATATCTAAGTAACTGTGATAAACATTTTAGCTTGTGGGTCATTGTATTTTGGGAGTTACACTCTGTGGAAGATAGGGTTTGTGGCTAGTCTTGAAACTAGTCTAAAACAAGTGATCCGAATAAAAACATCATAAATTCCTCATAATAAATCCAAATTCAGTGACACCAAATTAATTGGTTAGAGTACAGTCTATAGTATGTTTTTTTTACCATTTTTAGACCCATACATCAAATTTTCCGTGTGTGGCATGCTCTTCAAGTTTGATCTCTAGAATAATCCAGAATTCAACAAGGTCTGTCATTTTTGCTATAACTCCTTTTATGGGAGGTTCCAAGAAGTGAAACTTGGAGGAATTGTAGAAAATTCATTGAAGATAATTTTGTACCATTTTTAGAACTTTATTCATTACAGGTATATTGTTATGATTATTGAAAGTTAGGGTTGTTGACTAATCCAAAATTAGTCATGTGAGACTAAAGTAAAGTTTGATAAAAAAGCTAGTCTCTTGTCATTGAAGTTAAGGAAGGTTTGTAGGTCTATAGGTATGTTTATATTCTTGTTTTGATGGTTACATTTGGTCATGACATGGTACATTATTGAGGCTACATAACAATGAGGTTTGACAATTGGTCATGTGTAAGGGTTTATGGTATTTGGTTTATGGAGAGTATGGTGTATTGCTAGAGGTATCTTGTTGGTTAACTTGGTAAAATTGTGTATATGGTTGAGATTTGACTCGATGACTGATATTTGTGAGTAGATCAGATTTGGATGATGAGATTGATGAGACAGTTTGAGGTGACAGGTTTTTGTGACATGTTGTGTTGTGCATAGCTGATGCACTTGTCTTGGTATAGACTGCTGGTACAGTTTGATAGATTGATTTTTGTTTACAAGATGGGTCTTGTACTTGAGGATTATATTCCTATTCTCAGTTGGTGTTGAGATATGCAGGATGGGTCTTGCATTGAGAGTTGGTTCTCTCTTTGAGTTGGTGCTCATTTCAGTTGGTGCTGATAAACCACAAGGATTGTAGTACATAATACAAAATAAACTTATCCATATATCTGGTGTTCATTATGTTCTTTATAGTGATGGTGAATAGTTATTTGTTGTTAATATATGTCATTGAGATATGTTTACATGCAAGCAACTAAGTGTGAATATAAGTAATGAGTAATGATCTTGTGAATGGTGATGGATAACTAAAGTTTTGTAAGAAGTTGTAAAAAGAGCCGCACATTCATTCACCCCCCCTCTTAGTGTGGTCGGTGTGTCCAACATATTTTCATTTGCTTTTGCTTCTTTAAATATGTTGGTTTTCTTGATTTGTTTAATTACTAGCATTTTTTCTTTGTCCTTCTTGATGACTACCTTTTTTGATTTTGGATTTCTCGCAACTTAAAGAAAGTCACATGTCTAAATGTAACACATCTAGTGCAGAGAGCCTAAACGTCTATGTCATATGATGTCAAATCTACTTGTCTCCCCAGACATGCAAGCCCTTTACACACAATTACAATTCAAGATTTGGTGGAGGAACATAGCCTATCAATACAAAGAGACACTAGGAAAATAGAGAGCCAAGATATTACACTGAACAATTGATCGCTATACTATACGAGATAAATGAAATGGTCTATATGAAATATTTGTATTAGGATATTAATCATGACTCAAGAATTTAGCTCATCTATAATCAAGTTAGTAGATCTCGCCATCACAAGTGTCATCCCTAGTGCCTTTAAAGGTTAACTAGAATTCCCCCATCCACCTATATCTCTAAGTAAAAGAGAATCAAATATTATAAAAGGTAAAGGCTTGGGGAAATGATTTCGAGATCACATGGGACATGCAAGTGCCTCCGTCGGGGCTATGGATGCTCGCTTGTAGCGGAGAGACACCAGAGAAATGCATTATGACTTGTATTCTCAACATTCTTGATGTTTCGTTTCTATTTTACTACCTACATCTTTCTTTTTAGCCATTTACCATGAGATTTGGATATACACTTGAAAGAAATATTTTAATTAGAAAAGGTCTCACCCCTCTTTGAATCACCTCAGTCTTTTCAATATGAAAGTTATATGGGCCCTATATATTCTCCCTTATGATTTTGTGTGATGGACCACTCTTCCTAAAATTAAATGTGGACATCATCTTGCAAAGATCCACAGTTTCGCCCAGTGTGTCGCCATTTGTTGTGACAAGCACTGCAACCCTCCATTTTTCTTTTGATTTTTTTTACTTCCCTCAAAATGGAGCCCCCATTTTTTTCTTTGAGCCTAATAGAGTCTCCTTCTCCACCTCAAGATTATTTTGATGATTCAGGTTTCACTTGGAAAATAAGCAATACTTAGTGCTGCAATCCATTTTTTTTAAATCGACATAGTTACCTTTAACTCCTCCAAATAGTTTGGAAGAGTTATCTTTAACTCTTCCAAAAATGTTCAGAGGAGTTCTTGTCCTTTTCTCTGATACACAACGATATCATGAGAGTTGAGAGAAACTCCTCCAATATGTTCGGAGGAATTACTTCTCACTCTTCCAAACTGATCGAAGAATTTTCTCCTAAATCTTGCAATCAAACCTACCCCAACCACCACATTAAATTTCATAAGTAACCGTTTGGGTATAAAAATAAAATATGTTTAGGTTTAGTGTTATCCTACCATTTGCGAGTGAACGAGAAAAACCAAGGATAAATGCGCCAAGCTCAATTCCATTCAAACCTTTCACCTATCCATACCCACCACGTGGCAACATAATCCAGGTAAGAGCATCTCACCTCTGTTTTATTCTAGGGTAAAGGTTAGGTCTTGGTTTTTTGTTTTTCCTTGTTCCTTTCTTCCTTTCCCTAGGTCGAGAATCCTTTTTCGCTCCTCGTCACTTCACCCTTGGCTACATCCTCCCATTTTCTCCAACCTTATGTTTTATTTATAACTTGTTCCTCGCCACAAGATGCAAAACCAGTCAGCCCTCTCCCCTTCACCATGACAGAACTCTCTCCTTGCACTCAACCCTTGAAACCCCCTTGAAAGCTCGTCCCAGGCACAAAAACCTTGAACTATGAAATCCCTAGGGTTTCCTCACACTCCTCCAAGCTAGTCTTAGTTTTCTTGGATCACTCTCTTTTGTTCGCGGAAATCCCTGACTCTAAAACTAGAGACTTTCAAAGTAAATCTCTGAGCACATCAGAGAATTTACTACTAATTTCTCCGATGTGCTCAAAAGAGTTAAAACTGTTCCCTCTGCACAATTTTTGGAACAAATGGAAATGAGTCCTTCGATCATATCAGAGGTGTTATCACATGAAGTTGTCATGGGTATTTTGTCCCTTATGTTTTAATTTTTATCCTTTAGTCTTTAGGTGTGCTTGATTTTTCTCTTTGTGATTTTCTTAGGTTAGTCTAAACAAATAAAGACTTTGGTTTTTTCTCACCTTTTTGGCCCACACATATGATTTTAGCCTAGGTTCATTTTATGGTTTATGATTTTGACTCATCTTTTGACTTGACACCAAGCATTATCAATCCCATGATCCTAACGACTTGACAAGTCACTCCATCTACTCATGCTCCTTATCCTTTCCATGCTATCCCTATGTCCATTAAGGGGGTCAAATCAAACTTTGAAAAGGGCGCTGCCAACTCACTAGGTGTTTCCGTAGCGCACCTTTGTCCTATGCTCCTTTACCATAATTATTCATCATCAACTGATGTCATGTCTTCCATTATTTTCAACGCCCTTGTTTTTAAAAAGGAATATTGAGATTTGGTCATTTATGAGCTTGCTAACTATTTATCAATTTGAAATTTTCCTCCTAAGATCGGCGATGTTGAAATCACTAGTTTAGACAAAGCTACAAATTGCGCTATGAGATCGACTGTTAGAGCTAAATTGGAGACTGAGGTGGACGTAGCAGTTCCGTAGCTTGCTACAAATCTTCCATCATCAACCACAACCTCCAGGTATTTAGTGAGTCTTTTCAATTGTATGGAAAAGTTTTAAGATACACCTACCTCATCTTTTGGTAGCGCTTGGCATTGCAAACTGCATCTTCTCTCACCCATTTTCATATGTAGCTATTCTTCCACAATATCCATAGACATTTTCCAACTGATTTATCCTATGCTAAGGTCAAGCCATTTTACTTCAGAATCTTGAATGCCCATTCATTCACTTGGCTCTTGTGTCCACACTGCACTATAGAAATCGCTGCCAAAACTACGCTATAGATCCCCTGTCCCAGTGCTGCATTTTCCTTGGATTTATCAGTGCCATCTTCTGTATTCACAAGATCCATGCATTAGCATCCTTTATTCACTGTGTCATCCTATGTTTTATCTCAAGTCTGCTGGCAGTGAGGATGATAATAGTCTATACCTTTTAAATCTTTTATGACCATTGTATGGTGGCATAAAACTGAACAGTGCGTCCCTGCATACCTTTCCTTAGAGTTTCTTTCTCTCATTTTTAAAATAAAAACCATCAAACCAGTCTATTATGAATTCAGAAGCGATTTGGAGGCAAATCCTTGAAAGAGTAACCATTCGTCACTGTCAAATCTCATAGATATTTGCCTCTGTTTGGTTCCTTTACCCCTCATAGCGTTACAACCTTTGATCCCCTCTTTATATCCATGGATACACCTTAAAGGAAGAAGTCTCACAAGGGAGGGAGTGTGGTCAGGATTGAACCTTCTGCATTCACCTATTTGATGTTGAGCCTATGGTCAGGGAGGTTTTCCAAATGGTTGGATGCTTCTCTTTTTGTCAAAACATGCAGAGGGGACACCCTGAAGTAGTAAGGCAGTTTGTGTTAGAAGATTGGTTGTTGTCATTGATGTCAACCTTAGTCATGGGTTTTGGATTACAAGATTGATAAAGGTATTTGGACATGAAGGACAACACACATTCATATACAACACCCATGAATGGATAATATACATCATGTTGTTTCCAGTGGTATGTGGCACGTCACGTGGATCCTCATGGTTGAGGAGAAATGAATTTTTGAAGATGACAAAGTGAATTGAAGAAGGAAGTACATGTAGGCCCTGAAGATAATTAAAGAAAAGAATTACAAAATAAGAAAGTGTCAGGTCGGCCCTAATGTTAAAAGCAAGTGACATAAATGGTATAAATAAACATCATTATACATTCATTTGATACAAGTTGAATTTCATAGGAAATAAGAAGAAAGGAAGGCCGGATTTCAAGGGAGGATGAAGTCTTTTGGTGATGTGTTCTAAGGTATGTTATTTTCAGGTCATCTTACCATTTTTGCTATAAAGTTTTTTCTAGAACGATTTAGATGGTGAAAACGCTATTGTATTGATAAGACATATCAAGGTACCTCTGGTAAAAATTTCAGCTCTTGATTCTCTATAATTATGGAGATACACTCTGTGGAAGATAGGGTTTGTGACCAGTCCTGAAGCTAGTCAATAAACAAGTGTTCTAGGTAAAATAGTCATAACTTCTTCATCGAGAATCCAAATTATGTGGGAAAAATTTCATTGGAAAGAGTATAGACTTTAGTTTCTTGTGTGTGAGTTTCAGAATCAGATGTTAAATATTGAGCGCGAGAAATTCTGTACAAGTTCGGTCTCCTGAATAGACCAAAATTGAATAAAGTGTACCCTTCTTTCTATAACTTCTTTTTGGGGAGGATTCAAGGAGTGAAACTTGGAGGAGTTTCAGAGAATACATTGAGTAATATTATCTACAGGATCAGAGTACTCCAAGAATTGAAGAATTGCAGAAATTGAAGAGGCTCAGGAAGCATTATTAGGTTCTATGTGATGATTGGTTGATGGTGATGATTTAATGTAAAGTTTTATTATCTCTCATATATTCTTGGGTGGAAGGAAGGGGAAAGGATAGAGAGATAAAATATCTCTTGATATTGGAGGATTGTATCTTCCTCTTGGAGGTTTATCCCTCCCTTTACATTTGGAAGCTGTAGCTACCTTTGGAAGTCATTACTTCCCTTGAACAATAACTATTGATTATTTCTCATATATTGTGCATGGTGTATTGTGGTGTATTGGTGTAACTCTTATACTATTGTTCATTTCTCATTGGATATAGTTGAATGGTTTAAGTATAAGTTGAAAAAGGTTTTAAATTGTACTTGATACTGATTCACCCCCTCTCAGTATCAATAGTTTGCATTACACTTTGATGGCATTAAGACCAAGGTGGGAAACCTTGAGTTTGAGGTATTTGATGCCTCTATTGCAACAACCATTGAGATACCTAATACTGGTGAGAGGTGGTTCAAATCCATGATCCTCAATGCTGCCTTTTCCAAGGAGTTCCTCAAACTAGATTATCATAAAGAAAATTTGTCTAAGGGAGTGCCTGGGAGACACCTAGTTGAAGGCTTTGATAAAATGATGAAGATCATCTGGAGATATTTTACATGTGAGGGAATATTTAACATGGTATACCAGTATCATAGAAGACTCTTGATACATTTTGTTGGTAAAGATTCAATGAATATCCATTTTTTTATGTTGAGGAGTATGGGAAATATGTCTGATAGAGTCCAAGCCAAGTCCAAGGCTGTGGTCACTAGTGTCTTCCACTTTGGGTTGATCAGGATGCTAGTGATGGAAGAATTGAATAAAATGAACATTTCTTGGGAACAATTCGTTGTCTGTACCCATATTCAGCTAGATATAGCCTCTACCCCTCAATCTAGGATGCAAAGCCCTTTTCCATCTAGTAGTGTTTCCACAACAAGAACAAGAAGGAAGAGAAAAATAAAACCCACTACTCGAGACAAAGAAACCCCTAAGGAAATTGAAGAATAAGAGAGGGAGGTCCATCACTCCCCACAAAGAGATTTTTCACCTCCTCCTACACCTGAATTGGAAGAAGTCCCTTCATCTACCAAAACCACAACCAAGAGGGGGAGGAAGTTTTGTTTACCTTCAACTTCTCCAACAACTAAGATCAGAGTCAGGAATCCTTTTACTAGATCATCAACCCACAAGGAATTCGTTGAAGCAAAAGTCTTACCCAAGGTTTCAGATCCAATGAAAGAGAAAGATAAAGGTAAATTCACTGAGAATCCTATTGAGGTGATAGACAGAGCCTCTGTTCAACATAAAGATAAAGGTAAATCCACTAATAAACATTTTGAGGTTATCAAAATCAACACTCCCCCTAGTAATCTCACTTTCAAAAAATTGATTAGACAACTCAGGGATGTTAGGAAAAGAGTTGCTCGTTTGAAGGAAAATTTTTTTACGGAGGGAAGAAAGATGAAGGAGCTCATGGACATGTATAGTGAAACCCTTGATCTGGCAAGGTTTTCAATAAGAAGAGCCCTGCCTCTCCATAGGAAACTTAAGACCCTGTACATGAAAAATAGAAGATTTCAGTCCTAAAACAGAAAGCTCAAAGAAGAATTGCAACATTTCAAGGATGAACTAGCCCAGAGGAAATTAAATGTTCCGGTACACGCTGCAATATAAAGAGATGAACCAACAATTAAGAGGAGTACCCCTGCAAAGGAAAAAGAGGCTGCTATGAAAGAGGGAATTTCTCCTCCAACAAGGAGGAGTGCTAGATTGATGAAGTAGATGGGGGAATGACAAACCCATTTTTGTGGGTGATCTCTTTTTGCAAGTTTTAAATGATCAAGGAAGTATGATTTTCCACCTATACATGTATCTACAAGCTCCTAGTCCATCAACTAAGTTTTTTGTGTTTTTGAAGAATTGATTACATCACATAGAAAAAACACAGAGATTCCCTAGCGCCATGGCACTACAGAATTGTCTATACAGGATGTTCTGTAGTTGCTCTACCAAAATCACTACGAAATATCCTAGCCAAATATAACAATGGCGCTACAGAATTTGTAGAGTTATTTTAGGAGTGGTGCTACAGAATCTGTAGAGCTGTTACATACGAGTGGCACTGCGGAATCTACAAAGATGCTACACAAGAGTGGTGCTACGAAAACTGTAGAGCTATTTCATGGGAGGCGCTACAAAATCTACATAGACATTTTACAAAGGGCGCTACAGAACTAGCTCCCAAAGGCGCTATGAACTGGCCATTACAGTCAAAGGTTCGAATTCATGACTCCTTGATTTTTGATGATGTGGAGAGAAGAAAGGATCACATGTGGCATCTTGGAAGAAGCATACGAGCATTGGAGGACACTTAGCACTGAAGAAGAATGTGCCTAAGCTAGCAGACATGCCATTTAATTCTTGTTAGAGTGGTTGCCAACATGGCTCCTAAATTGTAGCAGTTTGTTAAGATCTATTATAATTGTAGTTGTTTTGGAGAATCCTAGGATAGGAAGGCCTGCTCGCACCTCTAGCTATAGCCTTTTCTCTTTTGATTATAAATACATCTTCTACATGATTAGAGAGGTTTGAATGGTTGAGCAGAGCTCCCTGATTGTAATATTTTGACTAAGTAAGCCTGTTCTCTGGTTATGTATTGGACTTGAGACATTTTGATTAGTAGAAGTCAGTTTCCTTTTATCATCTTGTCGCCTCTTATACTAAAATACTCATGATTGGATGATCCATATGAGATTTTGTGGTTGTGTTATAATGAATATTTGATTATAATGCTGCTATGAATGTTTTTCAGTGTTCTCAAACTTTAAGTTCAAGAAGTTCTTGTGACTGAGTTTTTCTTCTCTTGGCTTCTTGAAGACCTGATGTTAATAGAAAACCTATTCACCTACCTCACTAAGTCTTCCTCCTATTCACCATTACCCCAAACCACTGACTAAAGTTAATCAAGACCTCATTTTCTTTATGCATGATAGCCCAGATTTCTGAGTTAAAACATTCTTATGCTGAGTTTTGTCCATTTGACCTTAATCACTCATTTACATTTACACATATTTTGATGGGTACTGGGCTTATCCTCTTGCAATCTGAGCGTGATTCTCAGTGCTAACAGAAGGAGTTACTTTCAACTCCTCAAGATATGATCAAAGGAGTTCCTTTTAAGTTCTTTGATCTCCTCGATATATATGACAATCCCTTCCAAATACGTATCAGAGAAGTTAGTAACAACTCCTCTGATGTGATCAGAGGAGTTGTTACTAACTCCTCCTATGCGAGTGAAATAGTTGTTACTAACTCTCTTGATATGTATTGAAGAAGTTGTTTTCTTAAGCTATGATTTCGCCTTTCCAAGATGGTGCCCAAGCATTTTACCCAAAAATATCACTAAGCATTGTTTACTATTAACCTGACAACTACAAGAAGCAGCTTGCCATGTCTTGATAATTTCAGTAATTCTTAAAATTTTTCGATCATTTAGCTGTATTTCAAATAACATGTGCTAAACTTACCCTTTTTTTTCAGGCTCAAACATGTCATTGTAGAACAAGACAATGACGAAAGAAATAGGGGCTGATCCATCTAACACATCCTAGAAAACAATAGAAGCAAAAGTTGTCGGGACCGTATATGATGGTACGTTGAGACTTCTAGAGAAAGTTGGAGAAACCTTAAAATGGGGAGAAGTATATTGTATGTTCAAGAAATCAAAATTCTTTGTGGAGGCGGAGGAACCATATGAGATTTAGGTGTTTAGGAACATCAGAAAATTGAGAATTTTTAGGGTAACAACACATCCAACGGTTTTCCCTTGTGTAGACGCCATTTCTTGGATTTTGATAAATGAAGACATAAATAGTCGATATGTCTTTAATGTAAGAAAATAA
This sequence comes from Picea engelmannii, assembly GCA_009831015.1. NCBI lineage: Eukaryota > Viridiplantae > Streptophyta > Pinopsida > Pinales > Pinaceae > Picea > Picea engelmannii. The sequence goes on along the minus strand of ML799884.1, from coordinate 269,248 downwards.
CCTATATCTTCATTCAGGTCCGATGATTTAGCTAAGTGTTACCATATTGAAGCTGGGGAAAAAATACTGGATTGTCAACTCCTCAATGAGTTGGAGCTTACCCCAAAAGGTTTATTCCCCGCATGGTACAAGAAGATAAGAAGTTCAAGTATCAGCCCAAGAGTTGGTACCCCACGACTAATTTAAGAATACCATACCAATATATAGTAGCCATGCTGAGAAAGTTGTATGTGGAACTATATGCAACTCATTCCCCCCTATCATACATGCCCCTAATTTATTTATGTGTAGATGTGGGGGTCTCATTCAACTGGGCATACATATTGTTTGAAAATATCAAAGCTACCATCGCCGCAGTTACACAAGCACAACAAAACAACTTTCCTAGTTTCCATATGTCCTCATATCTTCTAGACATAATGTGTATCTCTCACATGCACTCAAACATGAGATGGAGTTGGTTGCCCATCGACGCCGCTATCCACATCTATTGCAAGGTGCTTTGGGAGCACAAATATCGAACAAACTATCAAAGAATCTGTGCGCACTTCCTTTCCCCATTGTATGAATTTATTTTTTGCACCTCTCCACCTTGTATGACAGACAAATCCATAGCAGTCATAAGAAGGATCGAGGATTGGTATTTGATGGAGCACAATACCTATATAAGGATATATGGTGCAATGAAACCACCCCACTTACTCCATCGGTTCGTTCCTGAAAAAAATGTGCTTCAGGAAGTGGCATATCAAACTGTCATACACAGGGTCAGAGGAATGCTATACCGATCAAAGAAAGCAATTTGGCCTCCACTACCTCTTTACAATGGCAACTATTTCTTTGAAAACACCAATCAAGCTCAAACATAAGTGGACATCTTACTTTCCTATCACTTTGGAGAGGAAGGATTCGAGAGGCATGAACCTAAGAATATCATCAAAGATCACTTCAATAGCGTGAGACTCCCATATGAATACACCATTGAGTTTTGGGAAGAAGAGGAGGTGCATCAAAATGCTGGAACTTATTCAACAGACGACGCCAAAACAAAGTCATATTCAACAGATGGGGCCAACCAAAAGGAAGGATCACAGATGAAGAAGCTGCAAGAGAGGTGGCTAGAAAAGAGGCATAATGAGATGAAGCTAAGAGATCTTCCCCTTTCATTGTCTCAACTCATTCAGGTTCCGAAGAAGAGGAGGAAGGAGCACCAATAGATAAAAAAAGAAGATACAAAGAGAAGGTGTTGAAAAGGAAGAATGATGCTAAAAAGAAAAAATAAATAGAAGCTGATAAAGAAAAGGCCAGGGAAGATAATGAAGCGAAAGAAAAAGATAAAGCCGAAGAAAAAGATGAATTTGAAGCCAAAGAAAAAGCTGCTACAGAAAAAGAAAAGGAGTTAGTAGAAGCAGAAAGAGTGGAAACAAAATTCACAAAGAAAGAAGCAACGGATAAAGATGCTAAAGAAGAAAGACAAAAGAAGAATACAAAGGATAGAGAGGGTGGCACACACCTGATGGAATTTGATATGCCTGGAACGTCCATCGTAGGTATAGGAGCAAAAATGACGAGTAGTGGGGCCTCAAGCCTTGACAACCTTTTCAGTTAGCCGAAGTATTGGATATACAATGTTTCACATACACTAGTAAAACTCGTAGAATTGTGCAAGAAAGAGTGAAAAAGGTTCCAACAACAGAAGGATCCCCTTTATCAGTGGTTATTCAAGTCCCTATCACAAAAGATGTTAGGGAAGACCTCGTGGCAACAACTAGGGAAGGATTTTCATTTATGGATGCAACCATAGAAAATAAACAGAGGCTATGCCAACATAATGAAGAGAAAGAGGAAAGGATCATGGAGCTATAAGAGAGGATTCAACAAGTAAAGATCAATGAAAGAAGTCTCCTCAAATTTAAGGTTGATGCCGAAAAAGTGAGGAATTATTTGGAAGGTGCCATCATTGACATGTATGCCAATATACACCTCTTCCAGAATGCATTTGCAATAGTTATTGATCAAAACAACCAGATACAAATGCAACTGACACAATATAACACTATTCATGAAGGAATAGCCAACATTGATACCTGGATAATGGAGAATCTTGATGCACCTCCTGATTTGTATAGAACCTTAAAATCATCTAGAAAGACAGATCTATACACATTAGATCATTTCCAACAGGTAGGGAAAAGGGTAGATTAAGAAATAACCAAGACGATGACAATATGTTCAAGGAATCACAAAGTTACCCAAGAACTGATAAGGAATGTCCGTCTCCAAATATTAGATGAACTTGGGAGGAATTTGGTCACAAAAGAATTAATGAATGCAGTCCAAGACAAGATGAGTCGAAGGAGACAGATAGTCAAAGTAACAACCCTTGTCTCCACCGATCTCATTGACCAACATCTGCTACAACCAGTAAAGATTCACACAATGATACATGATTTCATGACAAAAATAGAGAATATATGAGTGCCCTTGATGACAAAATCGCCATGAACGAAGAAACATGAGAATAACTATCATACATGAGGATCGAGTCATTATATAACTAGTTGGAATTTTGGACAACTTATCTCCAAAGCAAAAGTTCATAGGGAAATGATAAAACCACAGTTTTTCCCTCGTCCTTTTCCTAAGAACCTCAAATTTCTTCCTTTCTGCCACTTATCATTAGAATAGAGAAGATGAACAATTTTGTAGCCACCTCTTCAAGAAGAAGAGGAAAGGACACATAGGAGTTACTAACCTTTTGTATAAAATATAGTAGAAATTCATTAGAAGAGGCTTTTGTCTCTTCAAACATTGTACACTTCTGAACTATTTTGGGAATACAATGTCAACTAAAATTGGGGAGCTATCCTTAGAGTTTTCATGTACTATTGCTGAAACTGTTAATCTGGAGAAGCCTTCAGGACCAACTTTTGATAGAGAGAAGGAATCACATGTGTCACTGCGAACTACTTCAAGCATAATCTTTGTTATTCACATGGGATGTAAGAGCATGTTTGTTTATGCACTATTCTGATGCAATACATGTTTTCTTGTAGTTTTGTTACTCTTTCTTATATTACATGTCCTAAGTGAATGAGTTGTGAATGTATGCATAAACGTGAATTAGACTATTCTGGTTATAGACTTGTATGCATGTGTTTGTAATTGTGCACCTTTATGATAGATATCTGATTGGGGTTTATGCATAGTTTAGTTTCGTTACAACTCATTATTTTACTACAATTTTCTCCTAGCTAGGATAGGTTATATTAGAAATAGATTAGGCCTGCATTTAGATAATTTTCATCTTCATCTTCCGTTTGCACAACCACCCATCACCCACCCTCATCGGTGGACTGGGCCGCAACCAGTAGAACCAAACCAACAATGGCTGTCGGGCCATAATCTAGATGGGTTCCCTATTCCAAATGGTGAGAGGTATAATTGGGACTTCTTACCAGGGGTAACCTTTTACTATTGTCGGGAAAATTTAGACCTGTCAACACTTCTTTATCAAACAAAAATAGTGTACATATGATAGTTTCTCAAACAACAATAGTGTATGCCTCATGGAAACTGGGTTTTCCACCTTCTAGCATTCTTTTGGACTTATCCTTTTTTATGTGGTTTCTTTTTCAGATTCATGTGTTTGTTTGAGAGGTCTTAACTGATATTTGAAGTTGTTTGAAGTCCCTTTTTATTTTTATAACTAAAGAAAATATTTGTTTTCCTTTCTTGGTTTCTTTGGTTGCTTCCCTAATTGCAAAGTTGAAAGATAAGTGTTATTCTTAGGTTTCTTGGTTTCTCGACTCTTTTTTGCATTCATAATTGAAAATCAAAGATTCTTTACCTGGGTTCACTTCTCTTCCTTCTTTCCTTCTTGTTTTACAAACAAAAAGATAAATATTTTCTTGTTTATGTTTCTTTATTAGTTTGGTTGTTTTCTTGCTTTAGTAGCAAAAAGAAAGGACATGTCGCTTCTTTATAGGTCTCTTATATTTTGTTTGTTGTTATGCATTCATTATTTTAAAAGAAAAAGGTATTAGTACAAGCATTTGTATTTTCTTGTCTTTTGCATTTAGAAGTTTTGCATCTTAATGGAATTTAGGTTTTTGTTTGTGTGAAGCGGTTTGTCTGCTTAAAAAGTAAGTATTAGTCGTCTTTTCATACTTCAAAAGAAAATAAAAATTGCATCTTAGGGTTGGTAGTTTGTATTGGAAGTTGTTAATGATTATTCTCTCAGATTGAAGAATGAGTGATTTTATTGAAATGCCAATGTTCTTATCAATTAATTGTTGTAAGAGTCTTTGGAAACACCACCAGTTTCATTTTTGTTTCCTAGGTTACCAACATACACTAAAATAATCGGTTAATCTAAAACATACTAGAGTTTTTCTTGTTAGAAACACCAACAAGTCTAGCCATAGGGCCTTGGGATAGGTTGGAGAGTAAACACTCAAAGGTCATCGAACTACAAATTAGGGTTGATTAAAGAGTGAGAAATATAGTTGCATCATAGACACTTTCTGGGAAAGCTCCTCTAACACATGAGTCAAGCTCAAGGTCACATTAAAGTAAGTGAGGGTGATATCCCCTCCTTTTCTTACTTTGGTGTTCATTTGATTGTTGCTTATATGGGGGTTTCCTGAGTATCATAGACCCTCTAGGTGCCAATACTTTTGGAAGATTCAAGCTTTGATACCCTACCCATACATGCAGTCCCAACCTACACTTGTTCCACCTAGTCATCGATTGTGAAGTGGTAACCATAGTTGCTTATCCTAGGATTCCAGAAGGGTGATTGTGAGGGTAAATACTTGCGGTACCTAGGATAGATGCTTGATCACCATTTCGTCTCCTTTGGAGGGTGTTTATATTATTGAGGGCACTTGCACCTTGGGTGAAAGTTGCAAGAAGGTTACCATAAATCTCTCTGTCTCTCTCTCTGTTAAGAACCAAATATCAATATAGCAATGAAAAACCTCAGAGTAAGTACTCAACGCCTTGAAAAAGAGAGAAATTAAAATAATAAGCCTCTTCGAGGGGGAAACCTACTTATTCCCACATAAATGTACAATTACAAGATGATTCCAAATGAAAATGTCTCCTTGGTATATATAGGAGACTAGGAGGTATAATTACAACTAATGGACTAAAGCCGACATAAATAAAATAACATTACTAATGTAATATGC